>PVHX01017152.1:0-40928 GCA_004024805.1 Geosciurus inauris | reverse complement strand
TGTCAAGAGCAAAGGCAGTCCGAGCCCTGAAGAACAACAGTAATGATATTGTAAATGCTATAATGGAATTAACAATGTAATCATCTGAAAGTCAAGACCTTTTTCTGATGTTTCAAAAGGGTAATTGCAGCTTGGTTTGAAATTTGTACTGTTTCTATCATTAATAAAGTTATGGCTTCTTGTTGGAAAAAAAAAAAAAGAAAGAGCTAGAGATTATGAAATAAAACCAATCAGAAATTCTTGAAATGAAGGTAACAATAAACCAAATAAAAAACTTGACAGAAAGCATCATCAGCAGACTAGATCACTTAGAAGATAGAACCTCAGATAATGAAGATAAAATATACAATCTTGAAAATAAAGTTGACCACTCAGTCAACTTTGATGGTAAGAAACCATGGACATAACAACCAAGAATTATGGGATAGCATCAAAAGACCAAAACTAAGATTTATTAAGACAGAAGGCACAAAGTTTCAAACCAAAGGAATGCACAATCTCTTCAATGAAATACTATCAGAAAATTTCCCAAACATGAAAAATGAATTGGAAAAACAAATACAAGAAACTTACAGGACACCAAATATACAAAATTACAACAGATCTACACCAAGGCACATTATAATGAAATGCCCAGCATACAGAATAAGGATAGAATTTTAAAGGCCACAAGAGAGATGAATCAGATTACACATAGGGGGAGACCAGTTTGGATCTCAGCAGATTTTTCAACCCAGACCCTCAAAGCCAGGAGATCAAAATATATCAAGCTAACCTAGAACAAAATATATCAAGATATGTAACCTAGAACAAAATATATCAAGCTCTGAAAAAAAATGGATGCCAACCAAGAATCTCATATCCAGTGAAATTAAGCTTCAAATTTGGTGATGAAAAAAAACTTCCATGACAAACAAAAGTTAAATGAATTTGCAGCAAGAAAGCCTGCACCACACAGGATTCTTGGCAAAATATTTCATGAGGAGGAAATAATAACCAATAATAAAAATATTCAAAGAGAGGAACTACACTAAAGGAAAGGCCAATCAAAGGAGAAACCAAGTCAAGGTAAAAACCAAAAATAAACCAAAATGACCAGGACTACAAATCATATTTCAATAATAACCTTGAATGTGAATGGCCTAAATGCATCAATTAAAAGTTATAGACTGACAGACTGGATTTTTAAAAAAGACCCAACAATACGCTGCCTTCAAGAGACTCATCTCACAGCAAAAGACATCCACATACTGAAAGTGAAAGGGTGGGAAAAAACATATCACTCACACTGACCACGTAAAGAAGCAGGGATTTCCATCCTCATATCAGATAAAGTGGACTTCAAACCAAAGTTAGTGAAAAGAAATAAAGAAGGACATTTCATACTTCTTAAGGGAATCATACATCAACAAGACATAACTCGTAAATATCTATGCCCCAAACAATGAGGCATCTATGTATATCAAACAAACTCTTCTCAACTACAAGAATCAAATAGACCATAACACCATAATACTCTGCAACTTTAACACATCTCTATCATCACTGGCTAGATCTTCCAAACAAAAACTAAACACAGAAATCATAGAACTCAATAAAACAATCAATAATTTAGACATAACAGAAATATATAGAATATTCCATCCATCAATGAGCAAATACACTTTTTTCTCAGCAGCACATGGACCCTTCTCCAAAATAGATCATATGTTATGCCACAAAGTAATTCTTAGCAAAAAAAAAAAAAAAATAGAGCTACTACCCTGCATTCTATCTGACCATAATGGAATAAAATTAGAAATCAATGACAGATTAAAAAATAGAAACTACTCTAACACCTGGAGACTAAATAATATGCTATTGAATGACACATGGATAACAGAAGACATCGGGGAGGAGGAGACAAAAAAATTCTTAGAGGTAAATTAGAACTCTGATACAACATATCAAAATTTCTGGGAAACCATGAAGGCAGTGCTAAGAAGAAAGTTTATTGCATTAAGCTCATTTATTCAAAGAAGAAAAAGTCAACAAATCAATGACTTGACACTACATCTCAAAACCCTAGAAAAACAGTATACAAATCAACACCAAAAGAAGTAGAAGACAGGAAATAATTAAAATCAGGGCTAAAATCAATGAATTTCATACAAAGGAAACAATTCAAAAAATTGACACAACAAAAAGCTGGTTCTTTGAAAAAATAAACAAAATTGACAAACCCTTAGCCACCCTAACAAAAGGACAGAGAAAACACAAATTACTAAAATTCATGATCAAAAAGGAAATATCATGACAGACAAATACAGAGGATAATTAGAAACTATTTTGAAAATTTATACTCCAGTAAAATAGGAAACCCTGAAGACACCGACAAATTTCTAGAAGCATATGATCTACTCAAATTGAACCAGGAGGACATACACAACTTAAACAGATCAATTTCAAGCAAAGAAACAGAAGATGCCATCAAAAGCCTACCAAGAAAAGCCTGGGACCAGACAGATTCTCAGCCAAGTTCTACAAGACCTACAAAGAACAACTAACTCCAATACTCCTCAAATTATTCCATGAAATAGAAAGGGAGGGAACCCTTCCAAACTCATTCTATGAAGCTAGTATCACCCTGATACCAAAATAGACATGTAGACCAGTGGTACAGAACAGAACACACAGAGACAAACCCAAATAAACCTAGTTATCTTATACTAGACAAAGATGCCAAAAACATACATTGGAGAAAAGATAGTCTCTTCAACAAATGGTGCTGGGGAAACTGGAAATCCATATGCAGTAAAATGAAACTAAACCCCTATCTCTCACCATGCACAAAACTCAACTCAAAGTGGATCAAAGACCTAGAAATTAGAACAGAGACCCTGCGTCTATTAGAAGAAAATGTAGGCCCAACCATTCATCATGTCAGATTAGGCCCTGAGTTCCTTGACAAGACTCCTAAAGCAAAAGAAATAAAATCAAGAATCAATAAATGGGATGGATTCAAACTAAAAAGCTTCTTCTCAGCAAAATAAATAATCAATGAAGTGAGCAGAGAGCCTACATTCTGGGAGCAAATTTTGCCACATGCACATGAGATAGAGCTCTGATCTCTAGGCTATATAAAGTACTCAAAAAATGTGACAAACAAATAACTCAATAAACGGGCTAAGGAACTGAACAGACACTTCTCAGAAGAAGATATATAATCAATCAACATATGAAAAAATGTTCAAAATCTCTAGCCATTAGAGAAATGAAAATCAAAACTACTCTAAGATTTCTTCTCACCTGAGTCAGCATGGCAGCTATCCAAAATACAAGCAACAATAAGTGCTGGCAAAGATGTGGTGAAAAAGGCACACTCAAAACATTGCTGGTGGGACTGCAAATTGGTGCGACCAATCTGGAGAGCAATATGGAGATTCCTTAGAAAACTTGGAATGGAACCACCATTTGACCCAGCTATCCCACTCCTTGATCCATACCCAAAGGACTTAAAAACAGCATACTACCGTGACACAGCCACTTCAATATTTATAGCGGCTCAATTCACAATAGCTAAACTGTGGAACCAAACTAGATGCCCTTCAATAGATGAATGGATAAAGAAACTGTGGTATATATACACAATGGAATATTACTCAGCCATAAAAGAGAATAAAATTATGGCATTTGCAGGTAAATGGATGGAGTTGGAGAATATCATGCTAAGCGAAGTAAGCCAATCCCTAAAAACCAAAGGCTGAATCTTCTCTCTTATAAGTGATGCTGATCCGAAGTGTGCTTTTGTGCTATGCAGTTGGATGGAAACAACCCTCTCCTGGCAGTTTAGACGTTGGCCTGAAGGAGAAAAACATTTTGTTTACGTCTCAAAGGATATGTGAGAATGACGTGCACTGCCAAGAAATGTGGAGTTAGATTCCAGCCTCCAGCTATTATCTTAATCTATGAGAATGAAATCAAAGGAACGAGTCGCCAGCGCATCATGCCAGTCCGAAATTTTTTGAAGTTTTCAAACTGTGTCAGAGCGGCCGAACAGTTAAATAATCATCCACGACACAAGAATTACCTTGAACAAGTATCCCTGAAGAAGCTATAGAAGTTATTCACTTTTTTACGAGGTTACTTGTGCGGACAGAGTTTAGCAGAAACCATGGAACAAATACAAGAAGAAACAACCATTGATCCTGAGGAAGACCTGAACAAACTAGATGACAAGGAGTTTGCCAAAAGGAAGAGCATCATGGATGAACTTTTTGAGAAAAATCAGAAGAAGAAGGATGATCCAAATTTTGTTTATGACATTGTGGTTGAGTTCCCACAGGATGAACAACTGCAGTCCTGTGGCTGGGACACAGAGTCAGCTGACGAGTTCTGACACCAAACACTCAATTTATTGGGGTAGCAGAATATCCATGTTTATATAAAAACATAGATATGTTCTAGAAATATCTGTAAAGAACACCAATTATATATATTAGGTCATAAAATGAGGACATTTATATCTACTATGTAGTTGCATGAGGAATAGAAAAAACAATATAGGAATCTGCCTTTAAGGAACTTGCAATCTAATTGGGAGAAAACTCAAAAACTTGTGAAAAGCTAATTAACAGTATTAACAGATGATAGAGGCTAAAGTCAGAGCTTAGATTATTATGAGGTAAAATAGTCAGGAAAGACTTTTTCCCTTAATGGAGCGATAGGACTTTGCCTGGACCTTGGAATGGTAGTATTTATATAGACACATACATACAATTCCAGTTGAGGGCAGTGGAGAAAAGGTGAAAGAGGATAATAAGAAGACAAGAAACAGAAATGTGTATTTGAGGAACAGTGAGTAAATTGTAGTTTCATGAGATTCAGGGGCATATATGGTTACCTTGAAATTATCCTTTATGCACTATGCCTTTATATATGAACATTCTTTTGTATGTTTATAGCTCTGGAGTAGAAAAGTACCTCTGCAAAATTCCCTGCTGCTGCAAATGGATGTGTGATGGATATGAGGGGAATTCTGCTCCTCTAGGATTAAGGAAATGTATACTAAAGACATTCTGAAACCAGGAACTTCTTCCCATAAATGAGAGGTTTGTTTGTAAAATGGGAAATCTACCCATAATAAATGAACAATAGGAACTGCCAGTTTAAACCTGTTCATGAATTTGGGTGTACAAAGAAAGGATTTTTTGTTTAATAAGGTTATCTGTGTACAGATACATTTGTTTTTACTCAAATATTATTTAATTGGTAAGAGTCCTATATTTTCTATAAGGAAATGAGTATTAAGTAAAACTGTAAAAACACTTACTCACTGTTTTTACTTGTTTATTCCTACTCGCTTTACTATTAAATGCCCCATTAAAAGGGGAAAAAATAAGTGATGCTGATCCATAATGGGGGAAGGGGCACAGGAAGAATGGAGGAACTTTGGTCAAAGGGGAAGGAGGTGGTGGGAGGGGCCATGGGAACAGGAAAGATGGAGGAATGAGATGGGCATCATTGCCCTAGCTTCATGCATGACTGCATATATGGTGTGATTCTACATCATGTACAACTAGACAAATGAAAATTTGTGCTCCATTTGTGTACAATGAATCAAAATGCATTCTGCTGTCATGTATACCTAAGTAGAATAGATACATTTTATTTAAAAAAGAAATGAGAGAGGGGACACCACTAACAACCTTACAGAAATATAAAGAAATGGAATACTGAGATCTGTATGCTAACAAGCTAGATAACCTAGATGGAATGGATAAACTCTTAAAAAGAAACAAAATAAGAAAATAAAACCAAGTAAAAATTAAAAATATTAATAGACCTATAATGAAAGAAATTTAATTAGTTATTTTGTACTCCACACAAATAAAAATTCAAAACAGGTGCCTTTAGATTAATTTTACTAAATTTTCCAACAAGGAATTAATACTAATCCTTCAAAAACTCTTCCAAAACTAGAATTGGAGTAACACTTCCAAATGCATCCTATTATACAAAGTCAGTAATATTACCTCTATAGCACAGGAACCACAAGAACAAGAAAATAACAGATCAATATCCCTTGTCAATATAGGTGCACAAATTCTAAACAAAATAGAAGCAATTTAATCCACTAAATACACAAATAATTTTATAGCATAATCATGTAGAATTTATCCTAGCAATGCACAGTCAGCATACTATCTGAGAATCAATCAATATAGCATATCCTATGATGAGCATCATATTCCACCACCTTTACTCTCCCCATGCCTCCTCTCCCCTTAGACCCCTGTGAACAGAGTTCCACCATTGTTCCTATGTCCCTCCCCACATTATGGATCAGCATCCACTTATCAATGAGTACATTCGGCATTTGGTTTCCTGAGATTGGCTTACTTCACTTAGCATGATATTCTCCAACTCCATCAATTTACCTGCAAATGCCATATTCTCTTTTATTGCTGAGTAATATTACAACTAGAAAATTGATATGTTATCCTCTATCTATGTACAATGAATCAAATTGCACTGTTATTATGTAAGCCTAAATAGAACAAATAAATAAAATATGAAAAAATATATATATAGCATATCCTGTGAATAGAATAAAGGACAAAATCTCATGATCACCTTGAAAGGTTAGGGGAAAGCATTTTTCAAAATCAAACACCTTTTCATAATAAGTTACTCAACAAACATGGTATAAAAAGGAATTTACTCTACCTTATAAAATGCATCCATGAAAAACCCACAGTTGAGACTGATATTTAATGGAGAAAAACAATGTTATTCTTTTAAGATTAGGAACAAAACAAGTGCTCTCCCCAATTCTGTTCAAAATTGTCATGAAAGTTCTAGCCAAGGGAAAGAGAAATAAGTCAGAGAAAGAAGAAAAGGAAGAAATCAAAAGCTTCCAGACTAGAAATAAAGAAATCAAATCATCTCTATTTGCAAAGGACACTATAGTGTGCATAGAAATTTTTAAAAATTCATTAAAAACAAACCATTAGAGCTAGTAAACTAGTTCATAATTTTTCAGTCTACTTAATCAATATACAAAAATCAATTGTGTTCCTATACATCAGCAATGAGCACTCAGAAATGAAGGCAAGAAAATAATTGTATTTATGATAACATAAAAAAGAATAAAACACATAATAAGAAATGTGGACATGAAGTGTAGGACTTGTATGCTGAAAACCATAAAACATTATTGAAATAATAAAGACATAAGTAAACATTAAGAAATCACATATTTATGGATCAGAAGACTGGATAATGTCAAGATGATTGGAAGATTCAAATTGACAGTTTGAATGCAATCCCTACCAAAATCCTAGCTACCCTTTTTTGTTTTTATTTTTACAGACATTGACATACAGTTCCTAAAATTTATACGGAAATTTATTGGACCCAAAATACCATTAATCCATTTTTAAAAAACAAATAAATAAACACAATATATCAAAATAAAGATTTTTTTCAAGTGTTTCAGTTACTTCTACCTATGATATTCTGTTCAGTTTCTAATCTATCAGCAAACTGAATAACCTTAGGCAAGCCACTTGACTTCTCCAAGTCTCATTTTCCCTATTTGCCTGTGAAAAAATTGGCCTGAATCACAAGAAATATTTTAGCTCTCAAATTCTATAATTCTGGATTAATGAATCATGATGACTTATAAATTATTTTTTCACATAACCTTTTAGGCTAGTGTGACCAAATTTTTGGATGTTAACATTGCAGAGATTATTCTGTTTGGTGGGTAAAGGTAAGAATCTTATGAGTTACTAATGGCTCTTTACCTTTTGCAAATGTATAAAACAGAACATTAATACCAAACTTCTCTCTGTTCTTCATAGTCTCCTTCTTTCCTCCACTCTCTCCTTCTTCTCTTTCTCTTTCCTATTTTTTGTCCATCTCTATCTCTCATAATTCCTCCCTCTTCATTTTACCTGTTCAAGGAATCTGTTTTTCTCCACAAAGTTTCTCTAAAAATAATTGACCAATAGAATAAAATATCATAGTATGTTCCTAGAAGAACATCATCTAATATATATTTATCTTTATTCAAGAGTCAAACATGTATAGTAATAATTTCCTGATCTGTATATGAAAAGATTTATATATTTTATTCAATTCTGCAAATAAATATTTTCATATATTTAAACAGAAGCAATCAATAGAAGGGCAAAGAGTAGAAAACATTGATAGAAATTATCATATGCATTTATATTTTATAATGCAGCAACACATTTTTCTATATAATTTTCTCCATTTGATTTCAGAATTCTGCTAAAACCTTAAAGAACATCTCAAATTAAAGGGCAAAAACAAAAATAGAAATGCCATTCCTTTGCAGATCAGAGTAGTAACTTTAAAAAAAAAAAAAGCTATTCTCAGAGTATTTTGACTTTATAGTTTGCCACACAATGGGTTAGTCCACTCCGTTTTATTTACAGAATCAAAAAAAAAAATTCAAAAATCCAGGTACAATGAATAGAATGTTTTTCTCTGAATTTTCATTCATTTCCCCCCCATATCATTTACTTTAACTACTTGAATTCCTGCTTTGCAGTGATAACTGTCTGAACCATTAGTTTATTAAGAAATTTCTTCTTGGGTGTCTACACATGAATCTGAAATCACAAATTGCCCCTAATCACTTTCTTACAGACCTGATCTGAGTTTCCAGGAGGTGATTTAGCACCCTTATTCAGTTCTACTGAGACTGATTTCGTTTATTATAAAAACAACTCTAGTACAGATATTTTGTTAACCAACAATAGTTCATAAGATTCACTTTAAAATTTCATTCTACTGAACTTAACAACAGGAGATACCATATTTACTGTGACAGTGCATGGAAAAATAGAGGAAAGTTATTAATAGTTCAGTATTTTAACTATTATTGTCATAATTATCATCAGGAAGAATAGAATTCAATATGCCTTACTTATTAATTCATCAAAATGATTTTCATAACATCATTTATATACTTTGATGTAAAAATTGGGTAAGATCTATGCCTTATTCATATAGGAAACTTACAATATTGGAGAGCTAAGACCTATATCCCATTTGAGATATTTGCAAATGTAGATCCATTTCCCAGATTTCAAAATATCAAGTTCTTTGTGGACTTATCCAGTCATTTCAATTACTATTAGTTATTTAGTATCATGAAGGAAATGTATTCACTATAAAAAAACTATCTTCTAAGTTTTTAAATGACAATTCTTTGCATTTTAATATTGACCATCATAGCCTATAAAGAATTCTATTCTTGAGGGGAAAAGTTCCTCTTGTTTCACTTTAAAAAAATAATTACTGAGTACATACAATTTGTCAAGCATAATGTGAAACTCCAGGAATATAAAGACTTAAAAAATGTTCTCTGCTCATAAGAGCTTCAGGTCTAATCAGGGAGATGGATGCACACAGATAACTATCGAGCCCAAGAAAAGGGCTAAATTAAGGAGGTGATCAAATGTTATACTGGGCTTAGCACAAAAATAGACATATTGGGAAAGGAATAAGTGTTTATGTAAATGCCCTGGAATAAACATTCCTGAAAAGTAGATGTTTTAAAACTGAGATTTCTGCCAAACTTAAAATATTCTAATTTACCAAATCACCCATGGAATTGTGAGTTAAATTATGCCCTTACATATATTATCAGTTTTATAAAAAATCAAAATTATTATACTAGAACTAATGCTATGTCCATATGAAATATTACCATTTTAAAATTTTTGGTGATTGAGAAGTTCTTTAGGATTATTTAGTTATCCAAAGTCATGATTATATAGTAGATACTCTTTTCACAATTCTTCCTCCTTCTGTGGGGTCAAACCCTAGTAAAATATGCTTGAACTAACTGGACCTTAACAATTTACCAAAGCTGATTGACTCAAGAGTAGATATCTGACATGTATCAGTTCATCTGTCCTAGACATTTGGAAAAATAAAATTTAGAGCCAAAAACAAAGTTCCATTGCACTAAGGCTCTAAGTAAATGCAGTGGCTCTTTGCTTAGAGAGATTTCCATTGCTGTAACAAAATACCTAAGATAAACAACTTAAAGGAGTAAGAATTTATTTTGACTCATGGTTTCAGAGGTTACAGTCCATAGTCACTTGGCCTCCTTGCTTTGAAACAGTGGTAAGGCAAAAAAGCATGGCTGAGAGTGCATGGTGGAGCAAAGGTGCTCACATCATGGTGACCAAGAAGCAAACAAGAGAGAGAGAGAGAGGAGGGACCAAGGTCCCAATATTCCTCAAGGACAACTATCCTCCTTCTACTAGGCCCCACTCATAAAGGTTCCACCAACTCCCTATAGCACCATATGCTGGGGTCTAAGCCTTTAACATAAATGAGCCTTTAGGGGACAGGTAAGACCCAAACCATTACCACTCTGCTCTTGATTTCTGAAAAAATGTCCTTGCTCTCCTGCAGATTTCCTGCATCACTATTCAGTTCTGAGACAGAATTCACAACAATTATTTCAACAGAGAGACTATAATATACAGAACTATTAAGTGTGCATTCAAGAACTGGAAAGGCAAGAAGAAAACACAAAGGTATCACTGAGGTGGCAAATAAGGGAAGTAGGTTCTATGAAACTGTGAAGGGAAGAAAAGAAGTCAAAATGGTTAAAACTTGGAAGACAGTTCTGCATGTTCTCAGATTCCTGAGATGTCAGTGGTAGAGAGAGGTGGTGCTTTAAGTCAGCTATGGATGAGGAGTATTCGCGGTGGACAGACTGGGTTTAGGTGTCCCAACTTTCAGAGTGGAGAAAGAAAGAAGCCCATGATATTCTGGGAGTCAGGAGCTAATAAAGATGGAAAAATCAATGCAGTCTGAAAAAAATCTGAATTGTTTTAAGTGATTTCTGAAGTAACCTCCGTTGGCAAATGAAAACCCTATAGAGCCTAACAAAAAATTTGTGTCAGTATCAAAGACAGATATTAATCAAACAGCTGAGACAGGAATTATGTTCCCTGAGGACAACAAAGTACCTAAGATCATAGTGGAATTTTTCACTGCCCAGTACAGAAACAACATTGCCTGCTCCCCTAGAGCACTACAATTTGGAAAACAGTTCTCCATGAGGCTCTTTGAGTTGATATCTCCAGATGACAGAAAGTAAAATTGAAACATTACTGGGGATTTAGTTTAGAAGAATGTGGGAAGTTTCTGGAGGGCAACAGAACTGGGTAGAGAATCCCAGCTCAATCACTTACTAGGTACTGAGTTACCTGGGGAAGATTTCTTTACCCCTCTGCATTTCAATTTCATTGTCTACAAAGAGGAATATTTATATCCAACTCATAGATTATTGTAAGAGTATCTACTTTTTCTCACAGAAGATTCACATGTACCTGCTAGAAAAGGATTTACTGTTACAAATTATTCCATAGGTTATTAATACACTATAACTAGTTGGAGCAGCCCATTCCTGAGGCAGCCTGACCGCTTTTCTGTTTGTTCGGTCATTCAACATACATTTACTAAGTTAATACCATATGTCTAACAATCTTCAGAATTCTGGAATTCCACAGTGCACAAGTCACAGTCCTGACCTTAAAAGAGCTAACAGTCCAGAAAGGAGATGAGCAAGTAAATAATAGTCGTTGGGAGTGACCAGCAAGTGTTTGATACTTTATGAAAATACCATTTCATTAGGGCAGCTAAGACAAAGTTGTTACTTCTCATATGGAAAAGAGGGAATCTATGTGTTATATACATATGAAGTGCTAGATAAATCTCAAGTGACCAATAAATGTGACCTACCTTCTTCTCTTCCCAGAGATGTATATTAAATTTGTACTAATCTATGACATTTTCCCATGTCTTTGACAAACACAAGCTTTGCCTGGTTATTTTACTCTCTTTATTTCATATGGAACAAGAGCCTCCTGACAAACTTTGTGTTATCCAGAGTTGTTTTAGTGCACTGGTTCATCTATCTGGTTTTCTCTTATCTGGGGCTGGAGTTTCTCTAAGTGCTTTTTCCTGATGAAAAGGCCAGGAGGTGACTGTGGGAATATGTGCAAGAAATGCTGACTTCTGGCTTCTGTGTGAAGACAGCATTTGACTCCTTTCCAAAACAATCCAATCTGTAGAGAGCATCAGAGGTGAGTAGGATGCTTTGTTGTGCTTAAAGTATTTCTGGCAATCTTTTTGGGAAAAAGAAAACATTTCTTCTCTGAAGCTCAAATCTCCATAGAACGGGGCCTTTCATATATTGTTTACATGGTAATGTGTCTGCTGTTAGGTTCTCTCTACTGGGAGTTCACAAGGAAAATGATGTGCTTTTTAATAGTTGCTTTTAGCTTCCAGGTCCTGATCAAAGACAGGGCAAATAAATCATTACATCTTGCTGTATCTAAAATTTATTTTATATCTTACTGGACATAATATGTTTATTTATTGTTACAAATGACAATTTTACCATTTCATGATGTTTTAAGATTCTTTCACATCAGAAAAATGTCTTGATAAAATCTTTACTGTTCTCACAGAGTGGCTTATAATATTTTTGTTACTGTGAGCTATTCTTCTTTGAGAGGTATTTTTTTCCCTGCCAGTCAGTGTTATGGATTGCAGAAAGGTCTCTTCCAGAAAGTTCTTTTTATCTTCTGCAAAGGCTCCTGATTTTTCAACAATTCCCTAAACAATGTTTGAACAGCTTTGTTAAGGTATTATTGATCTTTAAAAAAAATCATGTAATTAAAGTGTACAATTTTATAAATTTTGACATATTTAGGTACCCATGAAATTATCACTTAAATCAAAATAATTAGCATATTCGTCATCCAAAAGAGTTTCTTATACCATTTTGTCATCTCTTTCTCTTAATCATACCCAACCCTCAAATTCCCAAGCAACCACTGATTGATTTTGCTACTACAGATTAGTTTGCATTTCCCATATCCTTGTATAAATAGGATCACAGATTATGAGCTCTTTTCTGATTTACTTCTTTCACTAGCCTATATTTTTAGATTCATCTATACTATTCTTCTTACCAACATTTAATTTCTTTTTATTGTTGAGTAGTATGACATTTTAAGAATGCACTACAATTTATCAAGCTGTTTATGGACACTCAGAATTGTTCCCAGTTTGGGGCTAACTAATGAGGCTTTTTGATCACTCTTGTATAGGTCTTTGTGTGAAAATACACTTTCATTTTTCTTAGGAAAATGCCTACAGATAGAATCACAGAATAATATGGAAAGCATATATTTAAATTTTTAAATTTCCAAACTTTTTTCCAAAGTGATTGTAAAATTTTGCATTCTTAAGACAGTGTACAAGAACTCTAGTTTATTCACTTACTTGTCAGCACTTGATATGAAGTCTTCTTAATTTCAGCCATTCTAATAAGTATATGGTAGTATCTCGCTATGATTTGTATTCTGTAATGACTACCTGCAAGTATGGGGAGCACCCTAACTCTATGGCTCTAGGACTACTTTCATGAAAATTTACACTCGGCCTCCAGGAATTCATCAATCTTACCATCTGTTTCTTCCAGAGTCTATGGCTCCAACAGTTTCTGCTTCAGGTAAGCAGATTTTGCCTTCTGTATCTCTCTGGATGTACCTGTCTCTCCTGATTTGGGGGTGGCAGCTTGTCTTGAAACTGTTGTCTGATAGGTCCAAGAACAATCATTGATTTTCTGTTCATTAGTTTTTTCTCATTGTGAGGCTGGAAATGATGATTTCTTAGCTTACTGCAAGTCAGAGCTGAAGCTGTATGTCTCTGGAAAGGCTTTTAACTAAAGATAATAACCAAAATTTATTCAATAGATTTGGGTTACAGTTGTTATCTTTGTTTGTTTCTTTCTTTTGTCAGTTTTGAAAGTTCACATTTTCAAGGAATTTGTCCATTTCATTTGTCATTATGTATTGGTATAAAGTTTTTTAATATCTGTAAAATCTATAAGTATGTCACCTATCTCATCTCATTTCTGACATTAACAATTTGTCTTATCTATTTTCTGATTACTCTAGAGGTCTATCAATTTATTTGTATTTTAATAAGTTCTAAAATAATCAGCATTTACTTTCATTGACTTTTTCTATTTGGCTTATGTTTTCTTTATTAGTGATTTACAATTTAATATTCATCATTTTCTTTATTTTGTTTAATTTAGGTTTTATTTAATTTTTATCTAATTTCTTGGTAAGATGAAAGTTAGGACTATTGATTTGAGAATTTCTCTTTTATAACAAAATTGTTTGGTGCTACAAATTTCCATGTGGTACTTTAGCTGCATCCCACATATTTTGGTATGTTGCTTTAATTTCCACTTAGTTAAAAATATTTTCAATTTTTATTGTTTGTTTGGATATGGATTATTTTAAGGTGTTACTCAGTTAAATAGTATGATTTTTCCTATATTTTCATTGGCTATTTATTCAACACAATTTTGGTCAGCGAAGCAAGTGTAAATTGATGCCCTAAAAATTTATTTGGATTTGTTTTATGGTCTGAATATGGTCTATTTTAGTCTGTGTTTTATGTGCATTTAATAATATCTATTGTTCGATGGAGCATTCTTTAAATGACACAGGTCAATTTGATTTATAATGTTCAAAGTCTTATATTTTAATTGAACTTTTGTCTATCTGCCTTATCCATTATTGAGAAAAGGTGCTAAAATATCAAACTATAATTGTGTGTTAATTTCTTTCAGTTCTAATAATTTTATTCATTTTAGAACTCTGTTACTATATGCATAATTTTTTAAGAAACTGTTACTCTCTTCATAAATTAACCCTTGGTAACATTATAAAATAACTCTCTTTATCTCTGGTTGTATTCATTGTCCTGAAATCTAATTTGTCTAAAATTAAAATAGCCACACCAGCTTTCTTATGATTAGGACTGTTGTGGCATATATACTACAGCTATCCATATTACTTTTTGCCAAGTTGTCTCCTCATATTAAAACATTGTAGATTTCTTATGGGCAGTATATAATTATGTCCTGCTTATCTAATCTAACATCTCTACATTTTGATTGAGATGTTTAGGGCATTATATTTAATGTGATTTTTTTGTATATTTGAGTTCAAACAGAACATCTTGATGGTTGTGTTCTATGTGTTCTTTTATTACTTTTCTCTCTTTTTCTGCCTTGGGATTGACTAAGCACTCTTCATTGTTTCATTTTATCTCTGGCTTAATGCCTATAGTGTTTGTTAGACCATTCTAGGTATTGCTTTATCATACACCTTTAATTTACTACAGTTTATTTCCATGCAATGGTTTATCATTGCATTTATAAGAAGTGTTTTACACAAGTTCTTTACAGAAGTTTCAATTGTCCCCTCCCAGCCTTTGTCTTATTGCTTTCATGCATTCTACTCATACATGTGTTATAAATCCCAACACATTATTGTTTGATAGTTGAATGCTTATTATCTTCATAAAAATATTAAGAAAGAAAAGTCCCTATGTTTATCCAGCTTGCTATCAATTCTTTTGCTCTTTCTTTTTTTTGTATAGATACAAGTTTCCATCTGATAAAATTTACCTCTACTTGAAGGAGTTCTCTTCATAAGTCTTGCACTGTAGATATCTACATAAAGAACTGTTGTAACTTTTATATCTCTGAAAAAATCTGTGACCTCTTTTTTGAGGGATATTTTGATGGGCATGAAATTCTAGGTTGATATTTTTTCTTTCAATAAAGACACTGTTATTCTTTTTGTTTCTACTACTCATCAGGAGTCTGCTGTCATCTTTATCTTTGTTCTTCTGAAGATAATGCATATATTTTTGAGTGGTTTTGTGATTTTTTTTCATTACTTGTTTTGATGATGATGGGCCTTTGGGGTTCACTGAACTTTCCTGTATTTTTCACCAAATTTTGAAATTTTTAAACTATTTTTTTCAGTTCTCCTTCTTTATCCTCTCCTTAGGAGACTCTAATTATTTGTACATTTAGATTCTTGGATTTTCTCAAAGTTCACTAATGTTCTCTTAAAATATTTCTTCTCTATTTGTTTTATATAGGTGATTTCTATTACTTGTACCTTTAAATTCACTAATCTTTTGTGCTATACTATCTAATCTTCTGTCAATCTTTCTCAGTGCATATTTGATCTCAGAAATGGTCATTTTCATGTCTTAAAGTTTTACTTGCTCAATCTTTCCATCTTTTTGAGCATATGGAGTACATCAATATTTTAATGTCCTTTTTCCTAAATATACTCTGTGCCATTTTTCAGTTCATTTTCATTGATTAACTTTCTCCTCAGAATGGGTTCCTTTTCTCTGTCTCTTTGCATGCATGGTAATTTACTTGAATCTCAGGCACTGTAATTTATCCCTTGTTGGGTATTCGATAGCTTTGTACTCCTATAAATATTTTTGAGATTTGTTGTAGGGCATACTAAATTATTTGTAAACTGACCCATTGGGGCCTAACTTCTAAGTTTTCTTAGGTAGAAAAGAGAATATTTAATCTAGGGTTAATGTTTATCCACTAGTGATAACCCCATAAATTGTTAGGTTTTTCATTCTGGCTTTTGGCAACAACCACTCTTCCAGATGATGCATGAGCTACATGCACTGTTCCCTGTACTTTTTTGGGGTATTCTGCCTCACCCCCCAATTTTGGATAATTCCCTCAATCATCAGCAATTGAATGTTTGAGGGAAAATCTCTGATATTTTCCAGCTTTCTCTCTGTGCAGCTTTCTTTCTTCTGTTCCTCTGCCCTTTAAAGTCCAGCATCTTTAGTCCCTCAGAACTTCCACATCAGTCTTCTCTACTAAGGGGCAGGTGCTCCTTCCTTGAACTTTGCCCTGGAATCTTTTTCTGGGTGAAAAGCCGGGAGGATCATAGAATTTAAATAATTTCTTTCCCATTTCTAAGGATCAACATCCTTAATTGCCTAACTTCCAATGTCTTAAGAGCCTTTGTTTCATATATTTTGTGGTTTTTTTAAATACAAGGTTATTGGTTTTTTTTTTAATGTAAGAGGATAAATCTAGTCCCACTTACTCCATCTTAACCAAATAAGGAAGCTTTCTTAGAGTAGTTCAGTTACCTTAATTATTGCTCAGTTTGGTGTGCATACTTGTGCTTTCCATGAGCTCCAGTGGGTGACTGATTTCTTATTGGTGATTTTTGTTGTTGTTGTTGAATTTTTAAGATTTTTTCTTTTTCTTTTTATCCTAACATTAATTTTGATATAATTATAACAGCATGAAACATAATTTGTTCTAATTTAGTCCCCAGTACTTGTCCTTTCCCTCCACTCCTCCCTTCCCTCTTCTCTTCCCTCTACTGATCTTTCTGGTACTTACTTATAGTTTGTTTTTTTAACGAGTGTCTTATGGATATACAGGATGATGAGATTCACTGTGGTATATTCGTATATGTACATAGAAAAGTTAGGTCAGATTCATTCTACTGTTCTTTCCTTATCCCATCCTTCCTCTCTCCCCTTTAATCCCTTTGTCTACTCCACTGATCTTTCCTCTATTTTTTTTGTCCTTTCTGCCCCTATTTTGGATTAGTGTCTTCATATCAGAGAAAACATTTGACCTTTTGAGATCAGTTTATTTGACTTAGCATGATACTCTTCAGTTTCATCCATTTACTGGAAAAAGCCATAATGTCGTTCTTCTTTATAGTATGCTGATTTTAAGTCCTTTGGATATATACCAAGGAGTGGGATAACTGGGTCTCAGTTCCATTCCAAGTTTTTTCAGGAATTTCCATACTGCTTTCCAGAGTGGTTGAACCAATTTGCAGTCCCACTAACAATGTATGAGTATACCTTTTTTCTCTTAGGGGTGAATTTTATTCTATCAGATTGATGAATATTCAATAAAAACAAATTTATAATTCATCTTTCAAGGAGGGTATGCAGAGTTTCTTCCCAGTTTAGTTCTCAAATATGGAGAAGTTCTTTGGTAATCCCTGCAAATGGGTGGGGCTTTAGTTAGCTGTGCTGGAGAAATCACTTTTAGTTTTCAGGTGATTTACCAGTTTTTCAGCCCTGTCATAATACATATTATTTTTTAGCTGCATGGAATAGAACTTTTAAATGATCCATTGCTTTGTTTTGTTTTGTTTTTTCCTGTCTTTAACATCAACACATAGTAATTTCTTACTGGAAAGTAACATGATATGCCTATTTTGCAGTTTATTTTACTGTAGGAGTCACAATGTTTTATTTTAAAATGACATGAAGATCTCTAGGGATTCATGACATGTTTTCAAAGATTATAAGAGAGATCTGCAGTGAGATACTTTCAGATAATTCCTTATTTCAATAATCATTATTATACTCCTGATTTTTATATTATGAAAGTTATCACAATTTATAATTTTTTATATAAGCTTATATACCCTTACATTCTATATTGACAGAGGGGGCATTGTTTTCTATATGCATTTAAAATATTATTTGGAGTTGTAATGTTTACATTACTGTCATCTTGATAATATATAGCCATCTTTTGTGGATTGTTTATGTAATATAATTTATATTGAAAATAATAAAAAGGAAAATCCAGCAGATGTAACAGTAGCATACAACTGATATAAAAATACATGAACTACTTTAAACTTCATCCTAATGATTATCAAATATTAAAGAAGGGAAGTGAATACAGTCCTAAATCATCAACAGTCTTTAAGGACATAATGGTTAACATAGAGAATAGTATATTTATCTGACAAGTTAATCTATCTTACACTTAAAATGTGTAATAAAATAACATAAAGTTATTATCTCACATTATCTAAATTTTCCAAGAGTCAGCTGAGTACTCTATAGACATAGGAACTCTGAGTGGTTCAAAATCATGTTGTAAGAAATGCTGCCTTTAAAAATTCAATAAAATTATAGACCTTAAAATCCACCTGCAGACCTCAGGTTGGAATCACCCTTTTAGAAGTTAACTTTGATTGGGGCATAGTTATATACATTTGATCATTGTGCAATATATTATGGCCAAGATAACAATGTCTCTTGCCCCAAAGTTCAAAAATTTCTGAAGAGAAAACTGAGATTGCATCCTCATAAGGATAAGACAATCGCACTTCCATGGGTTATCCATCATGAAAACCAAAATAAACAAAATCAGATACAGTTTTATAATTTTATGTGTCTTAACAGTCAGATATCATTCATAGGCAATTATCATTTATGTGTAATCAGTTTAAAGAAATAAGTACAGCCTTTTTAGGTACTACTAGAGCAAAAGTAACTATAAATAACTAGAAAGGCTAGAATATTAGAAAGCCCAAGGATCTATCTCCTTGAGTGAGGCAATTTTGTATTTATAAAACAAAAACTCTAATGTGAGTTTTGGTGTTTTGGTGTTGGAACCAGTGCAATCCCTCTTGTTTAGACAAGAATAGAAAGAGTACACTTAGTCAAATTGCATTCACCACTTAGGTGTTCCAGGTTATAAATTCCCTAGTTACTGTCCATATTCATGCTCCTTTACAAAATCAGAAAGATAATACTCTTTTCAAACAGCATGGCAATGAGATAATTATAATATTTTTAAAAAATCCTTCCTGATTCAATTTCCTTTAAGGTTGAAATTCATTTAAGTATAAAATAATAAACTAACAAAGATGCTTTGGACAGGAATGATTCAAAGTTTATTTAAATATATTAAATTTTGACTTAAGATGTTTTCTTAAACTCTTCAACCCCACATCCTCCAGTAACCCTCGATCGTGAGACCTGCCCCATGTTCCAACCTTAAATCAGCCAACTCTCATGGAGTCTTAAGATTTCTTACTAATTTCTCCAAATGCAGGTGGATACCTTTCAAAAGTAGCTTTGAAAGAGTTAAAGTAATTTTTCTACATATCAGACACAGTGTGGTTCTTAAGATAATTCATAGAAATTCTGCCAACCCAAGAAGTAAAGCAGCCAAGCTTTTTTCTAGATGAGATGATAATGGAAACAAGGTCACAAAATTAAATTCAGAGCTGAAACCCTTACAACACAAGACCATTAACTCCTAAAGCTTCTAAGTCAGTGTCTCACATTTGAGTAATTAACATATCTTGGTTATAGTGAGAACTTTTCCAAATCTCTATTCCTTTGGTGACTTCTTAGAGCGGTATTAATAAAAGGCTTATAAATAAGCATGGCTTTTCCCCCACTGGCTTCCTTCAAAGCCTGAAACTGCCTGGGTATGGAGCAAAAAGGATTGAAAAGTTTTAAATATTCACGAGCTGTGGGCACAATGTTCCATAGCCTAGGGACATAATAGAGGAAAACTGAGCTGTTCTAGTGTGAGTAATTCAAGCAATTATCAGAGGAATGCATATAGCATGTACAAGACTTTAAAATATAGTCATATTGTCAAGGAGATGTGATCAGAGCTATTAGGCCAAGAGTGGGGAAGAAGCATTGGTCAATTGGCATCAGCCAGGTTGAGGCCTTTTACATTAAAAAGTGCCCTGGATTTAGGTCAGAAGACCTGATTCCTACCTCAGCTCTACTATTATCATATATATGACCTGAGGCAAGTGAATTACAGTCCGATTCAGTTCCTGCAGAAATAACGTAATTCTCCTATGACAGTTTTAGGATATGATTTTTTAAAAATAAAAGCACCTGGAGTCTAAGGAGACAAACTTAAGTCTTGGCTTTAACTGTCTGAATATTAATATTTTGAACACATCATTTAACCTCTTGGAATCTTTATCTTCCCACAATGTATATAAACACTTGCTGTATATAAACCCTGATGCTTGTGCAGGCTACCAAGGGCAAACATGCTTCGGGCCCATATCAGGTAACCAGGACTCAAAGAATGAGAACCAGAAATGGCCTGGGCTAAATGATAGTGAACATTGATTGATACCCATATTAAGAAGGGGTTCCTGGAAACTACTAAGTCAGCTGTAACTTTGTGAATTTATATATTCTAGGAATTTTCAATCTTATTTATTTTAATCAGCTTATAGTCATGCATGGTGATAAATCTGATAAGGCAGAGTGTTTGGAGGGTATAAATGGGATTCATGTTGAAAAAGTTTGTGACAGATGAATACATTCTATAAAACAAAGATTCTTACAAAGTTTTTTATAGCTACGTCCTTCTCCATCTCTTTGAACTTCCATCTTTCCTCAACCAAACACTGACCCAGGCATAAAGAACAGCAAGTGATTTTAACATTTTAGAGTAAACAAAGGTAGAATAATAAAAGAGTTTTATTAGTTTTTTTGTTATTTTGCAACTTCCTTTTCTAAAACCAAAACTATTAAAAGAATGAAAAGCAAGTAAGCAAACAAAAAAGACCCCTTCATCTCTGATAAAATAGCAAACTACTACTCCAAGATAAAGACCAGTGAATTCAATATTAGAATGTATGGATGCAAATAAGAACCTGAAAGGAAAAATAATTACCAAAATAAAATTATTTTGAAAGGCACACAAAGAAAGGCATTCATTATGATGGCTGAAACTTAAAAAACTGATCATACCAAGTGTTAACAAATATGTAAAACAACCAGAGCTCTCATGCATCACTTGTTGAAAGGTAACATGGTATGGCTTTGTAGTTTCTTTAGATAAACATACATCTACTTTATCACCCAGACATTGTACCCTTAGATGTTTATCTAGGGTTAGTAATATAAACAAATGTCCACACAAAGACTTAGAGGCAAATGTCACAGCAATCATTTCTGTGATAGTCAGACTGGAAGCAGAATACTAATAGGTGAATGGATAAACTGTAGAATATTCATAGAAAGGAATATAACTTTGCAAAAGGAACAAATGATTGGTACATGAAGTAATATAAATGAATCTCAAAATAGTTATGTGTTATGTGACAAAAGATTGACATAAGTACCATCTTGTGATTTTTATTTATTTTTTAAATTTTTAACTGATAAATAAACATAAAAATTACACATATTAATGGGGTACCATGTAATATTTCAATACAAGTATACATTGCATAATATTTAAATCGGGTTAAACAAAGTCAAATCTTCAAACCTGTATGGTGAAAACTTCCAAAATCCTTCTAGTTTTTTGAAATATACAGTACATCATTGTTGCTATAGTCACCTTACTGTACAATAGTACACCAGGACTTCTTGCTTATATTTTTCTAACTTGGTAGCTCCTGATCAACCTTTCTCCACCAATCCTCCACTCTCCCCAGACGCAGTAATCATTCTCCTTTCAACTTCTATGAGATCAACTCTACATTTCACATATAAGTGAGAAAATGTGGGGCTTTGTTTTTCTGTGCCTTGTTTGTTTCACTTAACAAAATAAGTACTAGTTCCATCCATGTTCCTGGAAATGACAGGATTACATTCTTTTTATGACTAAATAGTATTGGTGTAGATGTACCACATTTTCTTTGTCTATTCGCCAGTTGATGGACACTTTAGCTGCTTCCATTTCTTGGCTATTGTGAAGAGTGCTTCAGTGAAGATGGAAGAGCAGATGTACCTTTGACACATATTTCATTTATTTTGGATATAAACTCAGTAGTGAGATTGTTGGATCAAATGGTAGTTCTATTTCTAATTTTTAACGTTTTTAATCTCCATATTGTTTTCCATAATGGTTGTACTAATTTACTTTTCCACCCACAGCATGCAAGTTTCCCTTTTTTTCCACCTCCATACCAGTACTTGTTATCTTTCATCTTTTTGGTAATGTCCATTCTTACTGGAGGTGAGGTGATATCTCATTATAGCTTTGATTTGCATTCCCCTATGATTTCACTTATTTAAAATTCTAGCAAATACAAAGTAACTTATAGTTCCAAAAGGCAGATGAATTGTTGATTACAGATGTCTTTTAGAGAGACACAGAAAAAAAGGTTTACAGATGTGCATGAGGAAATTTTTGAGAGTGATGGATAAATTCATTAATTTGATTGCAGTTATGGTATCAGATATATATTCATATGTCCAAACTTATCAAGTTATATTCTTTTAATAAATGTAGTTTATTGTATATTACATACCTCTATACAGCAGAGAAAAAGAGTGGTGTCTAAGTACATGGCTCTTAAGGTTTGTAAAAAATGTTTTAGATAATTTTATAAACGTAGCTAGCATATAATGTTTTAATATATAATATGTCTATAGTTGATCATTTCAGATGCAAGAGAAGTCATTGCAAATTTCCAGTATTTTCCTCTCTCCTTTCTTACCTTGGATTAAGCCCTATTTGACACACACTATGAAAACCCACTGTAATTTCTGGTGGTTTCGATAGGTTTATAATTACTGATCTCTATGGCAGCTGTTTATGACAAGCCCAAATTAAATAGAAGTGCTTCTGACACTTTCTAAATCTAGAGCCAACAGAAAGTCTCATTTTTCCAATATACAATGACAGCCCCAGACCACACGTATCTATCATAATGAAAATGAGAAAAACTGATCTATTAAAGGAATAGACAGGGTGAAAAAAAAAATCTGCCTTTAAGAAATTCATGTGCAGCAAAGTCATTTGGAAAGAGTGTTAGTGAAATGGACAGAATTATATGTAAAAAGTCCACCCCTCAGCTTCCTTTGACCACCACAAACAACAGAAATTTGAAATTAGATATTAATATCAGATAGAATTTTTAAAAGAAAAAATGAGGAAACAAAGGGTAATTAATAATAAAGTATAAATTTTTAAATAAATTATGATGCATAAAATAGTATAGTAGCATTTTTAAAAGAATGAGATGGGAAGACAGTGGAGAATTTTGAGATGTAAGTTGAATTACATTTATCAAAAATCATTCTGTGCTCTACATTCTATTGGTCACACTGTGGCTTCAGTGTACATTTGCTTCACAGGTGCAATGGAGGAAGCAGAGAAACCAGTTAGGAGGGAGATATGGCAATAATCCAGGCAAGAATTGATGGAGGCATAAACCAGGAGAATCATAGAATCAATGTAATAAAATGCATGAGATGATGACATTCTGGACTTTAAGGTATTAGAGTAAATTTGTTCATAATGTAGTTTCCAGATACAGATTAAGAGTCATAAAAGATAGATTGAGAAGCTCTGTACTAGTTATCTATTTTTATATAACAAGTTACTCCAAAACTTAGTGGCTTAAAACATTTGTATCTTACAGTTTCTGTGGGTCAGAATTTATTCCACTGATTACATTTTTATTTCAATAATTATATTTTTCTTATACATTGTTTTTTATTTTTTTAAAAATCTTGTTTCAAAACTTCTAGTTCTTTTTAAATGAAGCCATAACTTCATTTAGGCCTTTGAACATCCCCAAAATATTCTAATTTTTTTCAGGCTATGTCATAATATTATGGATGCTGTCACAGGGTGAGATTTTGGGAGGCCTTGGTTAGAGGTGAGTGTATTTCGCATGTGGAGGAACATGAACCATTGGAGGCCAGAGTGTGGCAACCAGCCTCTGAGATTGCCCCCATCATGTACTCTTCCTGGTATCACGCCCTTGTATAATCCCCACCCAGGTTGGTTTGTGTGACCAATACAATATGTTAGTGTGACTTCTGAGATTCGATTACGAAATATAGTTTCTGTCCTTGTTTCTCTCCCTCAGACCACGTCATCAGAAGCCCAGGACGTAAAGAACTGAGGTGTCCATTCAACAGTCCCTGGAGACCTAAAGCCTCATGTTAGCAGCTAGCTAAGTGAAATAAATTCTCTAGTTCCAGCTGGTTTTCATGACTACATCCCCAACTATCATCTGCACTACAACTTTGTAGCCAACCCTGATCTAGAACAACTAAGCTAAAACCCTGACCCACAGAAACTACAAGATACAAATGTTTTAAACCACTAAGTTTTGGAGTACCTTGTTATACAATAATAAATAACTAGTACAGAGCCTTTCAATCTATCCTTCTTGACTCTTTCTCTTTTTTTTTTTTTTTTTTTTTTTTTTTTTTTGACACAATACCTTTATTTTACTTTATTTATTTTTATGCGGTGCTGATGATCCAACCAATGCCTCACATGGGCTAGGCAAGCGCTCTACCACTGAGCCATAACCCCAATCCCCTTCTTGACTTTTATCTGTTCTTTTTATAGTTTGTTTCCCAGTATCTGGAAACTACATTATGGATAAATTCACTCTCTATTCTGTTCAGAATTTATTCCACTGATTGCATTTTTTATTTCAATAACTATATTTTTCATATACATTTTTATTCTTTCCTATCTTGTTTCTAACCTCTTAGTTCTTTTTGTTTTTTTCCTAGTTCTTTTAAAATGAAGACATGTTTTTCGTTGAGGCCTTTGAACACCCTCAAAACACTAAATTTTTTTCACACTGTTATAATGTTTATTTCATCTAAGTTAATGATAGCATCTTCTGATTGTTGACTATAATGGCTGCCTTTTTGAGTTTGGGGATTTTCATTTTTAGTCTTATTTTGGGTAGGAAATTTTTGGTTTTGTTGTTGTTTTGTGTAACAATTCCCTCCCTTCCACAAAACTAGTTTTGTGTTATCTGTACCTAGGCTTTTGAGCTGTGATCTAGAACCAGGAATTGCAGTAAGCTTTAAAAGTAACTATTTGTTGATAATACTATGAATGTTGTAGACCAACATAAAGCCAAGGAATGTCTTTGTTTAAATTTTCTCCCAGAAGGCTAGAGGTACGTCTCAGTGATAGAGCACTTCCCTAGCACAGAGGGAGGCCCTGAGTTCAATTGCCAGCATCACACAGAAAATAGAAAACAAACAAAAAATAGCAAAACAAAACAAAAAACAAATTTCATCTGAGAACCTGTTTCCTTAGACCTTCAGCTTCAGCATCATTCAGAGCAGTTTCTTTCAGCCTCTTCATGTGTGCTGTTGGTTCCAGAATGTGCTCCACTGTCTGGCTTCAGAGGTGGGGGTGAACTCTTCATCCTAAGCAGAATCCTTTAGGTTCTTTTTGCATCTTAAGCTCAAGTACTAACCAATTGCAGAGAGACTGACTATGTCTCTGTGGTGCTTTCCAAGAACATAACGTTATGCCTTCCAAGT
Source organism: Geosciurus inauris (assembly GCA_004024805.1). Lineage (NCBI taxonomy): Eukaryota > Metazoa > Chordata > Mammalia > Rodentia > Sciuridae > Geosciurus > Geosciurus inauris. The sequence goes on along the minus strand of PVHX01017152.1, from coordinate 14,939 downwards.
AATCCTCCCAAATTATGCAAGGAAGAGCCCTTTGCATAACACACACCTGCTGGGGGGGTGGGGGTCTTTAAATCTTCAAAGTTCAAGTCATGCAATGTTCATTTCCTATAAACAATACCATGCCACATGCAATGCCTTTAACAATGTATCTGAGTATATCATCTGTAGATGAGGATTTTTCCAAGCATAAGAAAGTATATTTTTCCTCCCCTAGTTTTGGTGAGCCTTATTTATATTCTCATATTAAAATGCCTTTACAATATCCAGCACTGCCTTTACAATATCCAGCACCGTGCTCTGTAGTCATCAGACCTTAATGCTCGAATGCATAGATTTCTGTATTCCATCACCTGCTTTTGTTCATTCATGTGTCCATCCATTTTTATCTTTGCATTAATGTTCATTTAAAGGATGAATGATGAGATTGTAGAAAACAATATAAAAGGTTTTTATCTAACATTTATTGGAAGGGGTTCCTATAAGTCAGGAAATATATGTGTGTGGTGGGGGAGGTTAATGGTGAAAAAATGATGTTATTCTCAACAGTGATTTCCATTAAAAGTCTTAAAAAGTGAACCTACGAAAATTCCCAAAATTTGTCATGATGCAAAAGATAAAGCCAAAGACTCAGTCATGGGGAAGGGTGATAATTGGCAATTGCTCAGAATGATGGACTAGGAAATGAGTCCCTGGGTGGGGATAAATTGTGTCTGACCTCACTGCTGACTTGTCTTCCATAGATAAATGACCATATCTTGTACTTCCATTCATTCATCCTTCTACTCGCAGCTTCAATGACACTTGAAGGCTATACATTTTTCTAATTCTCATTTAAGCAAAATAAAGTGTCCTTTCATATAAACTTCCATAGTACCTAGGTACACAGATATGTCAGGTACATTAAACGGACTATCAAATGTATGATTACTCTTAGGCTAAATGACATCTCAAGGACTTACTCCTGCAAGACTGTCAGCAACAAGGCTTCTTGCTAGGGGAAGCCTTCTCCAGGGACACACATTCTCCTTCCTCAAAGCACAACTACTCGATAATTTCTTCAAGTATAGCAATTATTATGTTATACTAATTGGTTTTCAGTCTCTCCTCACTAAGTCACCTCTTCTTGAGGCAAGAGAATAATATTTTTTTTCTATCAGCATATAATCTCTGGTCTGCCAGACACTAGGTTCTCAAAATTACTCATTTTATGTAAGAACTGAATATTTACACTTACCTCTCCCAAAGAGAGGAACTGTAAGTATTTATGTCCCATGTTTGTGATAGGGCCCGATATATCTGTGCTCCACAGATATGAGCAGGGTTAAAGTAACAAAACTCTATTCTTGCATTCATGGGGTTGCTATTGGCGGAGAATTCTGTCTAAAATAATGTTATATGGGTCCCAGACAGTGCACAGGTTAATGCTAATCTTGTACACAGACGCTCTACCCCCTTAATATTGAAGTGATTTAGACCATATCTTTCTACTTTCCATAGCTCAAAGTATACAGATTTGGAAAGGAATTAAATGATACTTATTGGAATAGACATTTGTTTCTAAATGTGGAAGCAAGTTTAATTCCACATAATTCTCCATCTGCAACATTACTATGGTCAAGGACATATTGATGTATAGCTTTGATATATTGCATCTAATCAGAAAGTTGGATGGTCAACACAAATAAAATGTAGAGGAATTTTTGTTCTTTATTACTATTTCAGACTCACTATAAATAAACATATAAGCTTATCAGGACTTCAACTGGTTATATAATTTTCTTCAGCCATCCAGTTTCTTTTTTTTTAATTTATTTATTCTAATTGAGTATACATGACAGAATACATTTGATTCATTCTATACAAATGGAACACAACTTTTCATTTCTCTGGTTGTATACAATATAGAGTTACATGATATGTGTAGTCATACCTGTACCTAGGGCATTGTTGTCCATCTCATTCCACCATTTTTCCTGCCCCATGTCCTATCCCCTCCTTTTCTTCCCCTTTGAACAAACTTTCTCCATTCTTCCCATGCCCCCTCCCCCATTATGAATCAGCATCCACATATCAGAGAGAACATTCAGGCTTTGCCTTTTAGGAATTAGCTTACTTTGCTTAGCCTGATATTCTCCAACTCCATCCATTTAGCTGCATATGCCATAATTTTATTCTCTTTTAATGTTGAGCAATATTCCATTGTGTATATATACCATAGTTTCTTTATCCATTCATCTATCGAAGGGCATCTAGATTGGTTCCACAGTTTAGCTATTGTGAATTGAGCTGCTATAAACATTGAAGTGGCTGTGTCACTGTAGTATGCTATTTTAAGTCCTTTGGGTATAGACGGAGTAGTAGGATAGCTAAGTCAAATGGTGGTTCCATTCCAAGTTTTCTAAGGAATCTCCATACGGCTTTCCAGATTGGTTGCACCAATTTTCAGTCTCACCAGCAATGTGTGAGTGTGCCTTTTCCTCCACATCCTTGCCAAGAGTTCTTGCATGTATGCATGATAACTGCCATCCTGACTGGCATGAGATTAAATCTAAGGTAGTTTTGATTTTCATTTCTCTAATGGCTAGAGATGTTGAACATTTTTGCATATGTCTGTTGATTGATTATATATCTTCTTCTGAGAAATGTCTGTTCAGCTCCTTAGCCCATTTACTGATTGAGTTGTTTGTGTTTTTTGGTGTTAAGTTTTTGGAGTTATTTTTTTAAAAAAATAATTTTTAGTTGTAGATGGACACAATATCTTTATTTATTTATTTTTATGTGGTGCTGAGGATCGAACCCAGTGCCTCACACATGCGAGGCAAGTGCTCTACCACTGAGCTACAATCCCAGCCCTTGAGTTCTTTATATATCCTAGAGATCAGTGCTCTGTCTGATGTGTATGTGGCAAAAATTTGCTCCAAGAATGTAGGCTCTCTGTCTACCTCATTGATTGTTTCTTTTGCTGAGAAGAAGCTTTTTAGTTTGAATCCATCCCATTTATTGATTCTTGATTTTATTTCTTGTGCTATAGGAGTCTTGTTAAGGAATTTGGGGCCTAATCTAACATGATGAAGATTTGAGCCTACTTTTTCCTCAATTAGGCACAGGATCTCTGGTTTAATTCCTAGGTTCTTGATCCACTTTTAATTGAGTTTTGTGCATTGCATGGTGAGAGATAGGGGTTTAGTTTCATTTTGCTGCATATGGATTTCTAGCACCATTTGTTGAAGAGGCTATCTTTTCTCCAATGTGTGTTTTTGGTGCCTTTTGTCTAGTATAAGATAACTGTATTTATGCAGGTTTGTCTCTGTGTCTTCTATTCTGTACCATTGGGCTACATGTCTGTTTTGGTGCCATTACTATGCCATTTTGTTACTATAGTTTTTTAGTGTAGTTTAAGGTCTGGTATTGTGATGCCTCTTGCTTCTCTCTTCTTGCTAAGGATTACTTTGGCTATTCTGGGTTCCTTACTTCTCCAAATGAATTTCATGATTGCTTTTTCTATTTCTATAAGGAATGACATTTATATTTTAGTTGGAATTGCATTGAATCTGTATAGAACTTTGGATAGTATGGCCATTTTGACAATATTGATTCTGCCTATCCAAAAGCATGGGATATTTTCCATCTTCTAAGGTCTTCTTCAATTTCTTTCTTTAGTGTTTTGTAGTTTTCATTGTAGAGGTCTTTCACCTCTTTTGTTAAATTGATTCCCAAGTATTTTATTTTTTTGAGGCTATTGTGAATGGGGCAGTTTTCCTAATTTCTCTTTCAGAGGTTTCAGCACTGATATATAGAAATGCATTTGATTTATGGGTATTGATTTTATATCCTGCTACTTTGCTGAATTTATTAATTCTAGAAGTTTTCTTGTGGAAATTTTTTTTTGATCCTCTAAGTATAGAATCACATCATTGGCAAATAATGATAGTTTAAGTTCTTCTTTTCCTATTCATATCCCTTTAATTTCTTTTGTCTGTCTAATTTCTCTCACTAGAGTTTCAAGGACTATGTTGAATAGCAGTGGTGAAAGAGGGCATCCTTGTCTTGTTACCATTTTTAGAGGGAATGCTTCCAATTTTTCTCCATTTAGGATGACATTGGCTTTTGGTTTTGCATAGATAGCTTTTATAATGTTGAGCTATGTTTCTACTATCCCTAGTTTTTCTAGTGTTTTGAACATGAAGAGGTGCTGTATTTTGTCAAATGCTTAGACATAATCATATGATTCTTGTCTTTAAGTCTATTGATTTGATGAATTACATTTATTGATTTCCGTGTGTTGAATCAACATTGCATACCTGGAATGAACCCCACTTGATAGTGGTGCACTATTTTTTAAATATGTTTTTGTATGCAATTTGCCAGAATTTTATTGAGAATTTTAGCATCAATGTTCATCAGGAATATTGGTCTGAAATTTTCTTTCTTTGATGTGTCTGTCTGGTTTTGGAATCAGGATGATATGATCCTTATAGAACAAGTGTGGAAGGGTTCCCTCCATTTCCATTTCATGGAGTAATTTGAGGAGTATTGGTATTAATTCTCTTTTGAAGTCTTGTAGAACTTGGCTGAGAATCCATCTCGTCCCAGCTCCTCTTTGTTGTTAAGCTTTTGATGGTGTCTTCTCTCTCCTTGCTTGAAATTGATCCGTTTAAGTTGTGTATGTCCTCTTAGTTCAGTTTGGGCAGATCATATGCCTCTAGAAATTTTTCAGTGTTTTCAGGACTTTCTATTTTACTGGAGTATAGATTTTTCAAAATAGTTTCTAATTATCTTCTGTATTTCAATAGTATCTGTCATGATATTTCCTTTTTCATCTCAAATTTTAGTAATTTGAGTTTTCTTTCTCCTTTTTATCAGGGTAGCTAAGAGTTTATCAATTTTATTTATGTTTTCAAATAACCAACTTTTTGTTTTGTCAGTTTTTGAATTGTTTCCTTTGTTTCAATTTCATTGATTTCAGCCCTGATTTTAATTATTTCCTGTCTTTTACTTCTTTTGGTGTTGGTTTGTTCTTCTTTTTCTAGTGCTATGAGATGTAATGTCAGCTAATTTATTTGTTGAATTTTTTTTCTTTTAATGAATTAGCTCAATGTAATGAACTTTCCTATTAACATAGTCTTCATAGTGTCCCAGAGATTTTGATATGTTATATCGGAGTTTTCATTTACCTCTAAGAATATTTTATCTCCTTCCTGATGTCTTATGTTATCCATGCATCATTCAATAGTGTATTATTTAGTCTCCAGGTGATAGAGTAGCTTCCATTTTTATTTTACCATTGATTCCTAATTTTATGCCATTATGGTCTGATAGAATGCAGGATAGTATCTCTATTTTTTTGTATTTACTGAGACTTGCTTTGTAGCATAACACATGGTCTATTTTAGAGAAGGATCCATGTGTTGCTGAGAAAAAAGTGTATTCACTTGATGGGTGAAATATTTTGTATATGTCTGTTAATTCTAAATTATTGATTGTATTATTGAGTTCTTTGGGTTTTTTGTTTAGTTTTTGTTTGGGAGATCTATCCAGTGGTGAGAGAGGTGTGTTAAATTCACCCAGTATTATTGTGTTGTGGTCTATTTGATTCTCAAAATTGAGAAGGGTTTGTTTGATATATGTGGATGCTCCATTGTTTGGGGCATAGATATTTATGATTATTATGTCTTGTTGAAGTATGGTTCCCTTAAGTAGTATTAAATGACTTTCTTTATCCCTTCTCACTATCTATGGTTTGAAGTCCATTTTATCTGATATAAGGATGGAAACCCCTGCTTGTTTACATGGTCCATTTGGGTGGTATGTTTGTTTGTTTGTTTGTTTTTTGGTACCAAGAATTGAACTCAGGGGCACTTGACCACTGAGCAACACTCCCCTCCCTATTGTATGTTTTATATAGAGACAGGGTCTCACTGAGTTGCTTAGCGCCTCACCATTACTGAGACTGGCTTTGAACTCACAGTTCTCCTGTCTCAGCCTCCCAAAGTGCTAGGATTACAGGCATGCGCCACTGTGCCCAGCTTGGGTGGTATGTTTTTTTCCCCATCCTTTCACCTTCAGTCTGTGGATGGCTTTTCCTATGAGATGAATCTCTTGAAGGCAGCATATTGCTAGGCCTTATTTTTTTAAAATCTAATCTGCCAGTCTATATCTTTTAATTAACATTCAGGGTTAATATTAAAATATGGTTTCTATTCCTATTCATTTTGGTTTATTTTTGGTTTTTAACTTGAGTTCATTTCTCCTCTGATTGGCTTTTTCTTTAGTGTAGTTCCTCCCTTTGCTGGTTTTCATTGTTGTTTTTCATTTCCTTCTCATGGAATATTTTGCCGAGAATGTTCTCTAGTGCAGGCTTTCTCATTGTAAATTCTATTAACTTTTGCTTATCATGGAAGGTTTTTATTTTGTCATAAAATCTGAAGCTTAATTTTGGTGGATATAAGATTCTTGATTGGCAACCATTTTCTTTCAGAGCTTGGTATATGTTATTCCAGGATCTCCTGGCTTTGAGGATCTGGTTGATAAATCTACTGAAATCTGAATTGGTTTCCCCCTGTATGTAATTTAAATCTTCTCTCTTGCAGTTTTTAAAATTCTATTCTTATTGTGTATGTTAGGCATTTTCATTATAATGTGCGTTGGTATGTATCTGTTGTAGTCTCGTACCTTTGGTATCCCATAAGCCTCTTGTATGTGATTTTCCAATTCGCTCTTCATGTTTGGGAAATTTTCTGATATTATTTCATTGAAGAGACTGGACATTCCTTTGGTTTATATCTCTGTGCCTTCCTCTATCCCAATAATACTTACATTTGGTCTTTTGATATTATCCCATAATTTTTGGATGTTCTGTTCATGGTGTTTTATCATCTTCATTGTGTGGTCAACTTTCTTTTCAAGATTATATATTTTGTCTTCATTGTCTGAGGTTTCATCTCCCAAGTTATTTAGTCTGTTGGTGGTGCTTTCTATTGAAATTTTTATTTGGTTTATTGTTTCCTTCATTTCAAGGATTTCTCCTTGTTTTTTTTTTTTTTCACTCTCTATCTCTCTCTTGAAGTAATCTTTCTTGCCTCTACTTGCTCTCTTATCTCTTTGTTAGAGTGATAAATTGTTGCCTGTATTTGCTCATTAACCTCTTTATTGGATTAATCAGTTGTTGCCTATAATTGCTCTCTTATATTATTCTGTGCTTCACAGATCATTTTAATCATGTATGTTCTGAACTCCTTCTCTGAGATTTCACCTACTGTGCTATCAATGGATTCTATTGTTGTAGCACTTGGTTTGATTGGAGCATTTTCTTCCCTTGCTTTTTTATGTTGTTCATGTGTCTTCCTTTCTGGCAGTGCCAATCTAAGGTATTACAGTTTCTACCCTATAATTTTGTAGTGTCCCTGCAGATTACCAGTACCTCACCTATGGTGTAACTGGGCCTGCAGGGACCTCAAGGATGGTCTTTCTGGTCCTGGCTGTTGTCTCTAGATGGAAGTAGGCGGGGACAGCCACCCGTTGGTAGATGGCAAGGGGGGGAGCAGAGAGGCAGCACAGTTGGTCTCCTCCTGCACGCAAACGCAGTCAGTCTAGCCATCCAGTTTCATAGCCATATTCTTCACTGTGTCATTCCCAAGAGCTGCATCATGCCTGAAATCTGGATTTTAAATCATTACTCTTTAATCATTACCTTTATTCTCATCACTCCTGTTACTCACACTTGTTTTTTCAGAATCTGTAATTTCTCTCTTCTTCTGAATTGCTAAGGATGTTCAACATTTTTTCATATATTTTTTGGCCATTTGCATTTATTCTTTTGAGAAGTATTTGTTTAATTCATTTGCCCATTTATTTATTTTGGTGTTTAGTTTTTCGAGTTCTTTATATATTCCAGATGTCAACACTCTGTTAGAAGAGTAACTGGCAAAGATTTGTTCCCATTCTATAAGTTCTTTCTTCAAATTCTTAATTGTTTCCTTTTCTGTGCAGAAGCTTTCAATTTGATGCATTCCCATTTATTAACTTTTGGCATTATTTTCTGAGTTTTAGGGGTCCTATTCAGAAAGTTGTCACCTGTGCCTATACACTAGAGTATTGACTCTATTTTCTTCTAGGAGTTGCATAGTTTCTGGTCTAATTCCTAGATCTTTGATCCATTTTGAGTTGATTTTTGTGCAAGGTGAAAGATAGAAATCCAGTTTCATTTTTCTACATTCATATGTAGAAGAATAACCAGTTTTCCCAAGACCATTTGTTAAAGAAGTGGTTTTCCAATGTAATGTTTTTAGCACCTTTATCAAGATTCAGAAGATTGTAGACATGTAGGTTTGTCTCTGTGTCTTCTATTCTGGTCTATGTGTCTGTTTTTATGCCAGTACCATGCAGTTTTTGTTACTATAGCTTTGTAGTAAAATTTAAAGTCAGGTATTATGAGGCCTCCCTCACTGCTCTTTTGGCTTATAATTGCTTTGGTTCTTCTGAGTGTTTTATTATTCCAAATGAATTTTAGGACTATTTTTTCTAGTACTGTGAGGAATGCCATTGGTATTTTGATGGCCATCACTGAGAATCTATAATTGCTTTTGGTAATATGGCCATTTTAATGATATTATTTCTGCCTATCCATGAGCATGAGAGGTCTTTCCATCTTCTGATGTCTTTCTCTATTTCTTTCTTCAGTGTTCTGTAGTTTTCATTCTAGAGGTCTTTCACTTTCTTGGTTAGATTCAGTCCTAGGTATTCATTTGTTTGTTTTGAGGTTATTGTAAATTGAATTGATTTCCTAATTTCTTTCTTGGCAAATTCATTGTTGGTATATAGGAAAGCTATTGATTTTTCAAATATTGATTTTATAACCTGCTTCTTTGCCAAATCTGTTTTTAGCACTAGCAGTCTATCGGTGTGACCACCAATTTCAGTGGGCACATAGCATGGCGTGGTAATTCTATTTCCATAGCATATGAGTCTCTCATTCTCAAAATAACCATTTCAGAACTTCCTTCTACAGTTCTTTTTACTTTTTATATCACATTCAGTTGATAAACTTGTCTCAAATTTCATTGGAAGAAAAAAATTGGTAGTAACACCTTCCACTCCTCACCTTCAGGTACCTATGCCCACATTCTCTGCTTTTTTCCTTATTTCTATGTAGGAGGAATTCCTGCTATTTAGCTTCACAACTGTGCTAGAAGTCCAATCCCTCTTTATTTTCTCAAGAACTTCACTACTCAATTTCCCTTTTCCTCTTGCATTAGTTATTTTCTAAAGAAATAGGCCGGTACTCATTATTGCCCTCTGTCTGATAATTTTTCCCATCTGAAGTCTTATTCTGGAGAAAGAAAATGAATTCTTGAAGAGATTTTTGCTAGTGCTGTTATTTTTCTCATTATGCTTTCTCTGTTCAAGATCAAGGTGACACCATTTTTTCTTTTTAGCCATGCCATACAGTAAAAGTCATGTCATATATTAACAATGGACTAATAAGGAGGTAAGAACAAATAAGAGTTAGATTCTGCTGACCATGAACATCTGAAGGCCAGCTTGGTGACAATTTAAACTCAATCCTACATTTTACATAATGCAGCATATCTGAAAGTCTCTCTAAAACAAGGGTGCATCAAAGGCCTAGCCCTGGGAGGAAATGGCTTTTCTAGAGCAAAGGTGCTGTATCCAGAGGCAAAAAGGGAAGCATCAAGAAAGTTTTTATGAATGGTTGCAACTGCAGATCAGTATACACAACATGTGGCCATAAACATATTTGAAAAGACCTGCTGTCATGCATTACTGGATTTTCAGCCAGCCACACCCTGGTGTTATCTATTTAAAAAGTCATACAAAGGGGCTTGTGTGTAGCTAAGTGGTAGGGTATTTGTCTAGTGAGTACAAGGCTCTGGGTTTGATTCCTAACACTGGGATCATACAGTACTAGCTATTGCCCATTTGCCTCAAGATATACCATGCTTTCTATGAAACTGTTTTCATTATCATCATTATTATTATTGCTAATCAAAGGTTTGCAATGGGATAAGAAGTGGAAATTGACCAAAAAATTCTGGTCTTCAAAGTCACACACATAGGCCAGTCCAGGCATAGTGGTATATTCCTGTAGTTCCTGTAGCTCAGAAGGCTAAGTCAGGAGGATCACAAATTCAAAGCTAGTCTCAGAAATTTAGAGAGGTCCAAAGCAATTAAGTGAGACCCTGTCTCAAAGTAAAATATAAAAAGGGCTGGGGATGTGGCTCAGTGATTGAGCACCCCTGGGCTCCATGCCCAATCTCCCCTACCCCCAGAAAAGTCACACACACATACAACAATCACCAGTTTCTAGGAGTTCTATTTGTTGACCTATCATTACAGAAAATTTCTGTGTTAGGCAGAATGAATATAACTCAACTGACAGCAACAAGCTTCAGTTGTGTATGATCATATATTACAAAGGATGGAAGCTATGTATGAATATAGAACTAGATATTATTTCACTAGTTTTATAAGGTCCAAATTAAGTCTCACTCAAAGAAGTTAGATTAGGAAGCTCAAAGTAAGTTTTGTCATGTTCTGTTTATATCAGTTAAAGTTCTTAGGTTGCAAAGCAACAGAAACCAATAGTAGCCTGAGCAAAGGAAAAAAATGATTATTAGAAGCATAAGAAAGCTTATCAGTGAAATGGAGAAATATGCTTAGAAATGTGTAAGAACAAAAGCAAGGACTGCTGAGAGAAAACTGCCAGAATGAAGGCATGCCTACAAAGGTGCAGATTTCAAGGTGAAAGCATCCAGTTGGCTAATGTTTGTCAACTCACTGTTTCCTTTGGCTAAGGTCAATGTACCCGCTTAACTTTTACCTAAAATTGTAACCAATGAGGATGAGGTTATTTCCTCAAAGTAAACGAGAATGCTTTTAGGTAAGACAAATGGATCCTTAATCAACCAAAGAAACATGTCCATTGGCTCTCAAAAGAACATAATAAGATTTGTGTTCATACGTGCCATTGTCTTTTTACCGACATTCTGTTGCTGAGTCAAAATGGGGATGTGAAAGTTTATTTAACATTCATTTAACAGATTTAGGACATTCTGAGTTTTTCTAGTGATGCATCTACTGTCTAATTAACAGCTAGAGATAATTAAAGATGTTGACATTTACACCCCTCATTTGTGTCACCAATTCCTACATCATACTAATTGGCATTTAGAGCCATAGGAAATATGTTGTTTAATTGAACACTGACACCACCATGCTGTTGCAGTTTTTTTAACTCAAAGAATTATTGGCCTGTTTTCTTATTAGTATCATTTTCTAGTGGTATTTGTTTTGAGAAATTACTCTGAATACATGAGACCTTTGAATAGGTAGGCAATATAACTCCTTTTATAATTAGAAGTTATGAAGGTGAGTTCACTCTCTAAGGTAGTTTTCAATATCTTTGTAAAGTTAATATACAAATATAATAATCATGCGGACATTAGTAGCATAAGACTATTGTTAATATTCCCTGGATTTAAGAGAAAAAAAATTATCTTGCTGAAAAAGTGTGTAGCTAAGAATGCTGGGTTTTTAAGTAAAAAACTGCAGATTGCACCCTTTTCTTCACATAATTCTAAAATAAATTGATATTTGTAGTCTTTAATATGTTGTATTTATTAGACAATGTTTGGATCTATAGAAAGAGGGGGAAAGAGATTGAGGAAAGGAGGGAAAGAAAGATGGGAGAAGACAAAGGAAAAAAGACAGAATAGATAAGGGCTTTCCTCCATCTATATTCTTCCCCCTTTTACACAAGGATCAAATAAATAATTACTCCTCAACAATCTGAGTGACTACTCCTTAGTCACAGGTGCCTCACCACCACCACCATGCATTCAGTCAATTGACTGAGGTGGCTAACATGTAAACACAGTATTTCCTGGGCTTTCAAGTGTCCTTTTACAAAATGTAGCTTCTTACAAGTTCTAACAAACATCAAATGTGGATGAACATAAGGACTAGTCATATCAGGTCTTCTGAGACTCAATTCTCTGACGTTCATAAGAAGTAGACATTGTCCCATGGTAGCTATCACCAGTTTATTCCCAGCCCCTCTCTGTGATATCCTATTTCATCCCAATCTCTTCATAGTGGATAGATAACTTCCACTAACTTTCTTTAACACACTTCTACTGGACCTCCTCCTTCCTACTCAGATAATGGTTCCTGAATGGGGTACTATCAAGCCCAAGAAAGAAGATCTACTGAGGGCCAATTGTATCAGTCAGGATTTCATTGGGTGGTAGATGAGATACTCGAGTTTAATTTGAGATTGATTTAATAAACAAATTTCTCACAAAGGCATTAAGTGCATCGCCAAGTATGGTGCCCAGACCAGCATTAGCATCATTTGTTGGGAGCATAAATGTTTACCCAGACATACTGATTCACACATTCTGAGGATGGGGCCAGAAAGTCCTTTGGGTGATTTTCATATATGCTAGCATTGTTGAACCACTGTTGTAAGAAACCATAAGAGATGGTGATGGTATAGTGTCCTGAAGATAGAGGACCTGTTACCACCCTTAGGCCTAGACATGGAAAGGAAGGTGGTGGTTGTTAGAACTCAGAGGAGAGTTGTGTGAAGATGGTCACTTTGAAGGACAATAACATTTGAATCAGAAATGCAACTAATCTGAGAAGGCATACAGTGAGGAAATTGGGGTTAAAATGCCAACCTCACTTTCCTCCCTTTTTCTGATCTCCAACTGGGGCTTTCAATTGGAAAAGCTATCTGGTAGCCAGAGGGCAAGGGGGCTTTCTTATATAGTCTGTATAGTTTGTCCTCTTGTGGGAGAGTAGGGTGGAAAAGAGTAGAAAGCAACTCTAGAATGTCAAACAGACCACCTCTGACATGCATACCCACCCATTTCCACAGGCCTCACTCACAAAACCTCACCTTTGCTGTTATTTTCATGCTTTATTAACCACATACTCCAATATATACTTGAATAAACACTAATATTCAGCTAAAGAGAGCTGAGTGGTTTTATTGCTGCTATTACCAGGTAGTTCAAAGAAAGATGAATAGATATTAGGAATATAAGTTATACTGTGATGTAAAGTACCACTAAGAGAAATGGGTTGTCCCCCTACAAAGGGGGCACCCACATAAGCAATAAGCATATGTTCCCTAATCTTTTGTCATTTTTCCATAATTTTCTCCTTAACACCGCCCCACCCCCAAGAGAACTCATGGAAGGAAAGGTGAGTCCTGGGCAGATTCCACCAGGGAACCATTAGGGAAACATAATTCACACAAGGACAGCATTTTGTTTTATAACTCAGATGCCAAAACATCCCTAACAGCCACTGAATGAATCACTGGGTGTCTTTCACCTTTCCCTGGATGCAAAATTAATTTTTCTAAATCCTTAATCATCCCTCCTGGCAATATTCCAAAAGAGGGCCTTCCTCGGCAGCACTTAGTCTAATTAACCACCTTGGGTTTTACTTATTTAGGTATTCAAATTACTCCTTTAGTAACAGATATTTTGCTTGCCAACATTTAATTCTTCCTATCCAATGTTAAAACTGATTTGGTCCATTAGTCTCTAATGCTTTCATACCAAAGAGACTGTAATTTGATTCTCCAAAAATGTTTTCAAGTGCATCTCTTTTCATAAAAGGCTAAAGATTCTTTTCCTTCTTTCATTTTCCCTCAACTCTCTAAACAAAGAGGTGGGGGAGTAAGAATTGGAATGAAAAAATATTATTTACCTCAGACTCTTTTTTTTTTTGTATTGGGGCTTGAACCCAAGGTCTCATTAAGTCACTCAGGCTGACCTCAAACTTCTGATCCTTCTGCTTCAGCCTCCTGACTCACTGGGATTATAGGCATGTGTCACTGTGCCTGGTTACCTCATATTCTTAACAAGAAAATGCCTCCGACCAATCTATTCTAATTGATCCAAAAAAACTGGCAACTATGACCTGGACCACAGTAATGTGGAACTCTAAGAAGCATGTGACTTTCATCATACAAAGCTCTAGTTTCCTGAAATCCAGATTTTTTTCTTTGTGCTGTTATGCACGTATATTCAGTTAATCCCAAATCCTGCTAATTACATCTCCTAAATATTTCTCCAAACTCTCCCCTCCTGTCCACTAACCACCTGAGCCTTCATTAAAATTTGTATTTACTATCTGCTATTTGAGCTATAACAACTTTACAACTAGCCCCTTACTCTCATCTCTTTCCATTCAATGCCATGTCCACCAAACTGATCTTTTTCAAGTTCAAATACAATGTGAAACTTTCCAGCTTAAAACTCTTTAATGGCTCCTCATTGCCTACAGAATAAAGCCCAACATTGCTCATAAGGCACACAAGCCCTGTTATGCCAACTCTGCTTCTTTACCTCCTTACCAAAGCCTGTATCCCATCATATTCTAATTTCCTGGACATGGCATGAATTTCACACTTCCATATCTTTGTTCATGCTGTCCTTCCATCTGAAATGTCTTCTACCTGCCCCTTGTGTTAACTTCTCTCCTTTCTTTATCTATAACTCAGTTCTGGTTTCATGTCATCACCAAACTCTACCCTCACCCCCAGAACCAGCATCCTAGGAATCCTTCCTCGTATTCCCTACAACCTATATGCATGCTGCTGTCCTTGTACTTAACAGACTGTACTGATCTGGAGTTGTCTAGAAAATTGTCCTCCACTTAAGGGCAGAAATCATGATTTCATCTTCATGCCCATGAGTATCTGTTGAATCAATATAGGAACTACTGCTAAGTGGTACCTTTCCAATATGCCCAAAGGTTCTTTGCTGTTGCTGTCCATTATGTGGTTTACAGTTTGGTGCAAAAACAAGACAGATGTGATTCCACAAGTGAGTTTCTCACTTTATGTGGAATATATGCAAAGAAAATACTTTTCCCTAAATATACTATTAATGTTAAAATAA
>PVHX01017151.1:0-40932 GCA_004024805.1 Geosciurus inauris | reverse complement strand
AAAAAAAAAAAAAAAAAAAAAAGAAGTAGGCTACTGGCCTGTTCTGATCATGTGGAACAGGAATCTGAGGAGGGGAGAGTAGACTGCGAACTGGAGCCCAGTGAGGGGGTGCTACTAGCCATGGAGACAGCTGCTGGTAGACAGAAGGAACCTGGATCCCCATGTCTCTACTGGTGAGCCTTTGAAGGCTACAGAATCCTCTCAGGATTGCCAGGAGTGGAGTCATACAGATCTACAGGAGTGACCATCATTATACATGCCCACCAGAATGTCCAACATGCCCACCTGGAGGCCCCTTACACACTTCAGCTTCAGCTTGCAGAGCCTACACTCATCTTTCCCCCACCAAACTGGCTTGCTGGGGTTTCCATCTTTAGTGAGTGGTACCACTTCTCCCTCCTCCTCTCTCAACTGGGATCTGGATCTCATCCCTGGGTCCTACAATGACCAAGTCCCATGAATTCTATTCAATATCACTTTAGTCCCTTCATTGCCACCGGCCCTTGTGGCCACCACCCAACTCCATTACCCAACGCTATTGGAAGCTCTTCCGAGTTAACTGAATCAGTTCTCTCTTTGTTCTTTAGCTACTTCAATGCTTTCTACACACAGCAGCTGGAGTGATATTTCTGAATTGCAAATCTGACAAGTCGCTTGTGGACTGCTTAAAGTCCTGTAAAAACTTCCCATTAATTTGTCTTGCAAGTTGTTTTTTGTTATTTGTTTTTAAAATCTGTACTCTGCTTATTTCTCATCTATGTCTCCTTCATCATACCTTAGCATCAATACCACTTCCCCAAGGGTATCTTTTGGGATCCTCCCTCTCCAGGTTTCCTTCTCCTGTGCGCCACCCTAGAACCCTGTTCTTCCTCGCAACAACAATTAGTGAACACTGTAGAGCAGCTGGTTGCTTCATTTCTGTATCGCGTGTGCCCCAATGCAGGGAGGGACTGTATGTACTAACTGTTCATATCTCTATCCGTCAGTGTTTTATACAACGTGGGAGCTCAATCAATATCTGTTGACTAAGTGAGAAAATAAAGAAGTGACTCAACAGTGAAGCAGGGTTTCCTAGGAATATATTTGATTTCTAAAAGAGCAGTAAGAATCGCACAGGTATTGGTTTGAATCCACGATGTATCATTAGTACAGTGACTTAACTTCTCTGATCTTTCACCTTAAAAAAATGGAACTGATAATAGCAACTGCCCTACAGATGATTACAGTGGGGATTAAATGAGATGCTGTCTGGAAAACACTTGGAATAGAGCGTATCTCACAGGAAATAATAATTGGTTATTGTTATGAAGAACTAAAATACCTAGAAATCATATGCAAGCTATTAATAAATAATTATGCTCCACATTTTTGTCCCTGCACATTCAAGATCTTGATATAAGGAAAATAAAGTGTTAGTTCTGGATAATTTTGAGAATAGATAATTACAAATGATTTAAATAAAACTAGTTTTCATAATTATGTGCAAGACACTTTGGAAGATCCAGGGGGTTCAAAGGCAAACAATACGCATGTGGCTGCTGCCTCAGGGAGCTAACAGTCTGGTGGGGACACAGACAGACTCACATAAACACTCCGATCAGTCCCTCAGAGGTTATGACATACTGTTACATCCAGATACCAGGTTCAAAATGGGATTATGATATCCTTGTGATGGGGCCAATCCATGGAAAATAAGTGGAAGAACATGGCACACGATTGCAGTTTTTTTCTGAATACTACCACCCACCTATGTAAAAATACCACTATCTCCTCCTTGGACTACAATAGGCTCCAGCAACTTCCCACTACCTGCCTGTCCATCTCCATTTCTTTCTTTCCTAAAAGTCAGAAATATTTTTAAGCCACATTTATGATCCTGTGGCTCTTAAGATCTGTGCCCTCACACTCAAGACCAAATCCTCCTCATGCCTGCAGTGCTCCTCCAGCACTACAGTCTTGTCCTCCTGGCTCCGTCACACTCAGTCATGTGTAGAAGGGTGCAGGATCCTGGGTTTTGGGGCTTCCCCTACCGGCTACCCATATGATTTTGGGCAATAGAGACACTAAGAGTTCTCCCTTCACAGTGTTATCGTGGAACTTGAATGAGATAATACACATAAAGCACTTCTCACAGTGCCTAGTACATAATCAGCATTCAGTGTATATTAGTTATTATTATCGAGGAATAAGTATTATAAAGCTTTTGCTTATTTAAATAGGAACACCGAGAAGCGCTGTTAGGAAGTTACTAACAAGTGTGTTTTAAAAGTCTAACAGCAGTGTGTATATGATGCTTACTGCTGTGCTCTGAAATCAGCTTTAGAAAATGAGCACATTTAGGATATGCAATAATGATTACACACCGCTAGATGGCACTGGGCCTATTTTCCTAAATAGCTATGAGCTTTAATTGTCTATCATGAGACACCTGCTAGTAGGAACAGGCAATAGCATGTGGGGCTCCCTTATCTCTACAACTGTGTACATTTCATACTAAGGTACTTGGTAAGGCAACAGTTTACATAATGAATTTCCTTAGTTAACCATATCGAGAATAAACAAAATGTATTCTTAAAGTATTCTGTGTCTAGAGAATAAGAAAATATATTCATTCCCAGCTTAACTGCAATTTCCTTTTCTTCTAATTAAGAAAGCAATAATAACACAATGAGTGAATTTTCTTAGAGATGTAAACTTTAAACCCTTCTAAAATAAGGTATCTGTTATTATACATTACTTATTATATATAACTGGTATTAAGCACTTCAAATAATCTGAAAACTAAGGATATCAGTGTTGATTTCAGTCATTAATTATTAAAACCTAAGAGTTTTTCCTTATAAATAAATATAAATAGAGAAAGCATCAATAGTATGCTTTAAGTTCAGGTAATGTCAGATAGGAAAAGCTAGGTCAAAGTGGAGCAGGGATTTGCAGGTGGGTAGGGAAGGGTTCATTCATATCAAGAGATGCTTGTTGGGGCTGGGACTGTAGCTCAGCGGTAGAGCGCTTGCCTCACATGCATGAGGCCCTGGGTCCGATCCTCAGCACCACATACAAAGCAACAAAATAAAAACATTGTGTCCATCTACAACTAAAAAAATATTAAAAAAAAAGAGATGCTTGTTATGTGCTAATGTCTTACACTATTTTAATAGGATGTGAAGTCTTTAGTTCATAGTTAGGGATGACTTCAATCTAAGTATAGCTGGAAAAAGTGTTAAAATGATAGGAGTTCAACAAATGACAGCTGTTCGTATTACCACAATTTAACACTCACTGATCTGATGTCATATGTACTTCTATTAATTTATAAGATCTATAAAACCCACTAATACCTTCACAAAAATGATTGATGTAATAAAGTTTATTAGGAGTAGTAGTATCATATAAACAGAGTAAAATATGGGAGGGGTTGGTATGGAAAGGACAAGGATGATAAAAGATAACTTCATGATTTAGTCTTTTCCAGGATTGAGTCCAAGGCCATCCTTTCCTGAACCACATTTTAGAGGCTGGGTTCAAGACACCAAATTTAACCTTGGTGCCCTGTTTCTAAAATACCTGGAGATCTCAAAATTCTCAACTCCAAACTCAATCACCTCCTGATTCCAATATGTAAGAAAGTAGGAAGGGTTTTGACAAAACTTTTCAGGTGATTTGACAACACTGATTTGAAAACCTTTGGAAAGGTCTCAAAGGGCTTGCAGCTGGCGAAGGCCAATGGCAATCATCTTAGAGTAACTTAACTTCCATCCTTCTGGGGTAAAGTGATCCTCAACGTTAGCTACACACTGGAATCATATACAGTGTTGTAAAATGACCCCCTCGTGCTGCTGCAAATGCTAGTTCCACATCACACTTGGAGTAGAAAAGCCCAGTCTTTTAAAAATGCAGCATCTCAGGACCCTAGCCCAGACCCGGGGAATCAGAAGCTCCTGCTAACATATCCATGCAGTCTGTATTCACAGTAGAGTATATCAGAAGCACTGCTTAAGGTCAGTCATCCTCAGTCCTTTGACATGAAGATAGGCTGGTATGCCCTAATAGGTTGTAAGATGTGTTGCAAGAATTTGATTCCTATTAATTAATTTATGAAGTTTAAGAATGATTTGTATAATTATGTCTATGTATATACGTATTATTTAAGAGGGGTTTAAAGTTTACATCTCTTGGAAGGTCACTCTTGCATTATGATTGCTTCCTTAATTAGGAGAAACAGCAATTGCATTTAGGTTGGGAAGAATATAATCTGTTGGTATGGCATTGGAGATGTATATATCCTTGAGACAAAGATGGTGTGTGTGCACGTGTGCCTCCCTCCCACTTATTCACATGCCCTCTCAACCCTCATCCTTGCCCTTGTGCTTAAAGTGATGTTGGTGAGTGTCTGAGATTTTGTCAACTTGTTTTTCCCACTCTGAGACATGAACCTAAATGCAAGAGGAGTCCTGCTGGTAACCTAATTATCATATCCCATGACAATGGACATAGATTGATTTCCCAGAAAATTTATCTGATTATCCCCTTCCCAGATGTACATTTCCTGATATTCTATGCAACATTTTTTCCCACATGCATTTTCCAGGGTAACCACATTTTTCAGAGCATGAAAACCAAGTTCAGGTAATTTTCTTCCTCCCTCCCTCCCTCCCTCCCTCCCTCCCTCCCTCCTTCCTTCCTTCCTTCCTTCCTTCCTTCCTTCCTTCCTTCCTTCCTTCCTTCCTTCCTTCCTTCCTTCCTTCCTTTCTTTCATGCTGAAGATTGAACCCAGTGCCTCATGCATGCGAGGCAAGCACACTACCTCTGAGCCACAACCCCAGCCCCTCAGGTAATATTTTTGATGAGTTGACATGTTGGATTGGAAGTGCAAATTGTGCTCACTCTTAAAAATATATTTGTGAGCTTGCAGAAGAGCTACCTGTGGAGTCCTCTCTCTTGTACTTATCCAACAAAATTCTGATGTCCTCGGAACTAAACGATGATTGTCTTTTTCCTGTGATAACTCTCAAATGGGAAGTTTCATCTAGTATTCTAAGTGACAAATGGACACTAAGTAAAAACACTTTTAAGGGGCTTCACATGACAGTCAGGTGTCATGAGATGGGGTATGAGGGGCAGGAACTTAGTCACTTGCCACAAGGGAGCACAGGAACAATTCCATATTCCTCAAACAGATGCTCACTGGCCCTTTCCCTTAGCCTTCTATCTTAGAGACTTAAAATTTCTTTCATGCAGTAAGTATTTATTTAGCCCTTCCTGTGTAGAAGTACTGATTTGGATTCTAGAATTATAGCGTAAAAGAAAGGCAGGTCCCTCAGATGTGGTAGATAGAGATATTAAACAAATAAATGTATTAAACATGCAACAATGAACTATTTTCTCTTTTTATTTTAAAATATTTAATTAAAAATAAAAATAAATCATATGAAATCAAGGTATACAACATGATAATTTCGTATTCATGCTAATTTATATACAATGTATGCATGTGTTTGTTTTGTTGTATAGAGAAAAATGGTCTTAGAGCTAGTAGACTGGGATTCAAGTGTATCTTCATTTGTAGAAGAGAAATAATAATCTACACCTTTCTCAGTTTGCAGGTGTTCTGAGGAACAATGAAAATGTACATGGGAAAACAGTGAGGAATAAAGCACTACCTGTGTTTTAGGCATTATGTTTATTTTTGACAGGAAGTATGCATTAAAATGCACTGTCAGACCAGGTGCGGTGGTGCACACCTGTAATCTCAGTGGCTGGGGAGGCTGAGGCAGGAAGATCACAAATTCAAAGCCAGCCTCAGCAACTTGGTGAGGCCCTAAGCAACTCAGTCAGACCCTGTCTCTAAAAAACAAAAAAGAAAAAGAAAAAGGATTGGAGATGTGGTGCTCAGTGGTTAAGTGACCCTGAGTTCAATCCCTGATAAAAACAAACAAACAAAAAACCCAAAACCAAAAGACAAAACAAAACAAAGAAAAGACTATCATATTCAGGTAGAATCATAACACCCTTCCCCCAGACAAAAGTCTTTAAATTTTTTGCTCCTCTCTGTCAGTTACAAAGATATTCATCCCTTACTATAAGCTTTCTTTTATAACTTCTGATTTGTTTTCTTTTTACTGGATGAAATGGTAATATAAATCCATGAGAGAGTGTTGCCTAGTGATCACTAGTTTAGTTCAATTTCAGGTCAGATACCTTATCTTGAAATCCAGACAACTTCAGCTCATGAGAAAAAAGAATATTTCAGTGAATCACCACCACTTACCATACAGCAACATATGGAGAAAGTTTGCCATATGCTGACACATCCAAAGTTGGAAAAGGAAACAAGAGATGGGATTCCATAATAGTTTTGAAGGGAATTAAATCTAACCAGGAATTTTTAAGGATCTAGAATGCATGGTATTGATGTTACAGGTGATTGAATAAAATGTAAGAACTTGACCATAAAAGAGATTGTAATTCCCTTGAGGAGAGATACATTCAGATGATCTAAATGAAGATCAGCACAGGATACAGAGTTAACTGTCCACACCCATAGGGCAGATTTTCTCTAATGTGCTTCAGAAGCTGTAAATACAGGGATACTATTGTGAGTTGGAAACTTTGGAAAGGCTTGGAGGAGGTAAGGCTCAAGTCCATGTTTAGAGAACAGCACAGAATGCACAGGTGGAGATGAGGAGAGGAGGAGGAAGAAGAAGAAGAGGGTCCAGCGATCAAAGGCACACAACAGTGGAGGGTGGTGTGTTCAGATTTTGAATTGACCTGACTGGGCCAGAGAAGTTTGAATTGAGGCTTACAGGAAAGCAGGGTCCATAGCTAAGCAAACTTATCTATTGCTCATATGTTATATTTTCCTAATTTTTTGATAAGTATCTCTACTTTAAAATTGACATGAATTTTTTTATTTTTCTATTTTATTGAGAATTTGAATTTTATAAAGCTTATGCCTAGTTTCATTTTCAGACTACAATCTGAGCTAATTCAGAACCGTATCTAAAGCCAACAAAGCTGGCTGTGAAAACCAGGGTTGTTCTTTAGTTTGAGTAGATCTCAAACTACGGTCTTCCACAGTTCTTGGGTATGGCCAGGGTATCCCTAATTGTAAACAGCCTTTCAAGTGATTTTGACAGATAGGAAGGTTGAAGAGTCCCTACTGTGGAGCATGACTTAAGGATAAAGTTAGATACCAGGTAGGAAGAACAGGAAATTTATGTTCATTTGATTCAGTGGAATTCATTTAAAAGATATCCCAAGAATCCTGGGAACATTGTGGTTAAGAAAGCCAGGAAAAAAAGCCAGCCTCAGCAACGGCGAGGCACTAAGCAACTCAGTGAGACCCTGTCTCTACATAAAACACAAAATAGGGCTGGGGATGTGGCTCAGTGGTCGAGTGCCCCTGAGTTCAATCCCCGGTACCAAAAAAAAAAAAAAAAAAAAAAAAAAAAAAAAAAAAAAAAAAAAAAAAAAAAAAAAAGCCAGGAAAAAATTAGCCAGTTGTTAAGATTTTCTCAAATAAATAATTTATTTTTATGCTATAATTTATCTATTTTTAGGACAAAATATTATTTTAAAATCTATTGGGAAGGAAGAACCAGTAGATGGTCTGCTTTGCCAGGGTAAACGAATGTATTTTGATATGACTACATTGCAGATATCAGCCATCACTTTTAACCAAATAATGAATTCAGAAAGAAATGTTGGTGAAAGCACAATTTTTAGATTTTTGATTGGTAGTCATTTGCTATACCTTTATAAAATATGAACATGAACAACGTCAGAGTAACTCACAAGGTTGTTTTTTTTTAAACGCTTCTAATCCCAGCATCTTCTTTGCTTCCAAAGTATGCTTTGATCACTAAGGCAGTTAGTTCTTTTTTCTAAGAACCCATGGAGAGAAGCATCATATCTTAGAAAGATAACATTTCAGTTTCATTTTAATTTCCTGGTTAAGGTGATGTAATAAAGCTTAATGGAAAGGTCTACAACATATTTTTGATGTAAAATCAAATTGAATATCATGCCAATCCTCAAAGGCCCTGGCAGTACATCCATTGCCCATTAGGAAAAATGTTCCTTAAATTGTGTTTGTTAGACCAGCATCATTTTTCAAAACGAAGCATGATAGTTGTTGCCTCAGTAGCTGTCAAACTATAAATTAAACTAAATTCAATTGAACCAAGCATTTATTAAGCCTATTATTTTCCAAGTACTGCACAAAGATTGTAAAAATAATAAATGAAAGTAAATGAAAAGAAAGATATGAATAATAATTTCTCCTTGCCAGTGTTTAACTTTATATAGAATAACTTTACATTTGTTTAATAACTTTAGTTTTTTAGTTTGTTAATGACTTTAGAAGCATGAGGACCTAGTATCTTATCTTAGTCACTGTGCACAGGGCTTTTAGACTGAATAACTTTGTACAAGTTTCTTTAATGTGGTCTTACCATTCCCCATATTCTAGTGCTCTAGTTGGGTTTTAATACCTTCCACTTGAAGCAGGCCTCTAAATCATCTCCAGTTTTATCCCCTTCCACTTATCCTAAGAAATATGAGGGTCAGCTCTGGTAAGGCCATTCTCCATTGCCTACTGAGTAATATCCAAGATGCTCTGCGTGAAAACCCTTGTTTGGACTCCAGGTTACTGATCTTTAGTCTCATTTCCCACTATTCTCCAGCTTCTTCCAAGAGTCCTGTGCTCTAGGTACATGGGACTTCTTACAATTCCAGAATATGCCTTGGCCTTCTTACATATGCCTGTCCTCAGTCTGCTCCCTCCATCTGGTGTAGCTTCAATCCACCATCCTTCAAGGTGGTACACACATGCCATGTCCTCTAGGAAGCTCACTCAGGTAAATTGCTGTCTGTCTTTTGTCATGCCCAGAGTCCTTTACGTATCTATTAGATCATTTATGACATTCTGCATTTTCCATATTAGTAGACACATTTTTTTCCTTAATGTTCTAGATCAGCCCATGATTGGGCTTTGGAAGAGAGATCTCTAAAATTATGAACTAAATCTTGGGCAAAAGTTCCCACAGCTTTTATCCCAGTCTCCAGAAGATATGTGAGGAATAAGCTGAGGAACCACAGAACTGAATGATAAGCATCTTGAAGACATAGACTATGTCGCTCATGTTCGAATTCTTCACAGTTCCTTGCACAATACCTAATTCAAACTGGGGTGATCAATCATGCCTGTTGAACAGAGTAGAGCACCTGCTGCAAGCCAGCCACCATGCATAATCCCTAGAAGCTTTCTCTGTGCTTCAGTATTCTAAGAAAACTCCATGATCACTGAGTATGAATTTCCACTTTAACTCTTATTCTTTACACACTCTGACTCGCACAGATGGCCAGAGCCCTAGATGTCAGAGGCCACATTCTGAAAAGAAAGAGCATCCACAGGGCTGGCAACCATGAGCAACTGTCTTCAACTTTTCCTGTATAACTTTTGGTAGGACTGACCCTGCATCATGTGCCCATGTGACCAACATGAAAACAGTTGAAGTACACACGGGCATTGGAAACTGTGAGCAAGTAGCAACTTGCTGTGAAGTGTTACTTTTTCTGTACTCATTCCATACCATTTTAATACACAGTTAATTGTGCAGTGAGAGTAAATAATGGGGATGGATGGTAGAAAATGCATTTCATTCACCAATTCAGAAAATATTGACAGTACAGCTTCCTAGCACACAGAACATTGCTTGGGAAGTGAGAATAGCATTTGGCTGGTGTCGTCATTATTAGTAGCAGCAGCAGGGTTTGTGGTCTATAAGCTTGTTTCATAGTTCCAGTGGTTTTTTTTTTTTTTTTTTTAAATGTCAAGGCTTGACAGGTATTGTAGGACAGCAACTCCGTATACCATGACACTTGGCTAATATTGGAAGTTAGAAATTGGGCTCTTTAATTATGTGATTTAATCTGGTGTTAATCCAAGGAAAGTCACTCTTGTGCACTGCTCTCCTCATCTGGAATAAACAGAACTAACTTTGTAATGATGTATAAGGAGATAACACAGAAGTTCTAGCCCAATACCATGAAGGGTATTTCAATATGTATTAGATATACTTGATTTCCTTAGCCTCCATAATTAAATTACTTTTCTTTCCTTCAGAAAATGACAGCTGGCTCAGGGGACTAATAGGTTAAGTATTAGTTTATGAAAAAATTGTACAGCAAACTTTTAGATTATATCTACTGTTTGATATTCACAAAATCCCGATCTATAACAAAGAAAGCACATTCATTACATTCTAAACTTGAGCTTATCCTATTACTAAATTTGTACACTAAGGAATATGACTATCTAGGATAACCTAAATTAATGAGATGATCTCATATTCTGGGAGCAAATTTTTGCTGCATTTTTCTTTTTGTGCTGTTTCAGTTAAATTTTTTGTTTAAATGCACATAATTTCAAGAATCAGCACTATGATTGACAGACCTCTAAATGTTCCTATACATGCACCGTTAAGAAGGGGAACTTAAAAGAGGAAAGAAAGGGACAAACTTTCATTGGATGTTTCAGACTTTCATCTTATTTGCTACTGCCTAACATTTGGAAGACGGTCAAGTAAGTTGTACAGATTATGCCAAGCAGATATTGTGGAAAGGGACTGACAATACAAATAATTGAAAAAAAATACAAAAAAAAAATTAAATAAAAGATGAGTTTAGGTAAGGAAAAAAAAGCTAGGTGAGTTATTAAGTAATTGTTTCTAGAATAGAAACAGTATACCATTTATATATTGGGTATATATTGGGTTTCTTATGATTAGCTACAAGCTCCTGGGGCAGGGGAGTTGTTTTTTCTTTTTTGTACCAAGGATAGAACTTGGGGGTACTCGGCCACTGAGCCACATCCCCAGTCCTATTTTGTGTTTTACTTAGAGATAGGGTCTCACTGAGTTGCTTAGTGCCTCGCCATTGCTGAGGCTGATTTTGAACTCGCGATTCTCCCGTCTCACCCTCCCTAAGTGCTGGGATTACAGGCGTGAGCTTGTGCCACGCCTGTGCCAGGTTTAGGAAGAAGTTTTGAGTCTGAGTCATCCCTGTGTCCCACAAGGTGCTCAGCAAGAGATCTTGCAATAAAGTCATTACTCACTTTATGAACACATCTGCAGATGAATATGGACTTAATGTATGCTGTGTGCTCTACACTGTGGAGAATATGAGCAGCAATGAAGACACAAATCTGTGTCCTGAATTATTTTCCTCAGGGCACTCACTCTCACCTAAATTATTGTGTTATTTGACAGAATGCAAGCTTCCTGAGGGTGAGTTTTATTATCTTATTTTGTTAATTTTTCTGCATACAGAACACTGACAAATGGAGGGTTAATTTGCTGGATGATTTAAATATTGTTTCCCCAACAGAAAGCTTTTATTTTACAATCTGTCACTGATGATCAAGAATTTATTTATTTATTTGTATCACCAGTATCACTTAGTCATGTACCTGGATTTCAGGTACCCTTTTCTACATCTCAGAACTGAGTCTGTGCAGTGGCCATTGCTGGAGAGAAAATTTGATAGGACAACAACATTTCCAGGATTTTAAAAGATTGACAGGTACAGAGTTTTTGTTCAGTATGATGAAAAGTTCTGGAAATTGATGATAGTGATGTTTGGATAAAATTGGGAATGTATTTAACAAAACTAAATTGTACCCTTAAATTGGTTTAAACAGTAAATTTTATGTTATATGTTTTAAAGCAAATTTTTGAAAAGCATCCAGACAGAAAAATAGAATATTATGTTAAAATAACAGTGAAGTAGAGTCAGTGCCACTATACATTATACTTCACCTAATGAGTTATACATTATTTTGGAAAGTATTTTGCCTGGGTTCATTAGCTATTGCTTTTTAGGTAGTGAAGTAGTTTGTTTTCTGGATATTTGCATTTTTAGAATTTAATATCTTCATTCCTCCCCATTTTCTATAAGGGCTCATATGCATCATGGTTTAGAACAATGCCCTTAAATTTCACTGAAATTCTGATGTCTCTTAAACAACTCAGGAAAAGAAAATTTCAGTTGGTTTCTAGAACTTTCCACCCTGTGAAACTCATGAATACAGGGGGCTTACTCTGAAGAGGGTTTCATCACATGAACTTCCAGTCATAGATTTAATAGCTAGGCTTCTTAGAGCTACTACTATTTCCTCACAAACATGGGGATAAAGTGTAAGTTTTTGCAAATATTCATGGTGAGAAAAATCAAAGCTGAGAAACTCAAACTTAAGATTTTTCTAAGATGAGAAGGGATGAATATATTAAAATAAAATGTAAATATCCAGAAAATGGGGGCACCATGCATTGGAGTAAACCCAGAAGATACCAACAAATATTTTTCATTTCTGCAACATAACGCACTAAGTAGGCTAGCAGTGGTATATGACTCATTTAAATTAATAGGTACTGAACAATACATTGTCTTTGACATCACCAGCTTGTTTAAAAGCTTCTTCCCAGTGGTCTCAAAAGGTCCATTCATTTCCTCAGTAAGTATCTATTGAACACTTAAGTGCCAGATACTGTAGATACATCAGTATACCAGACACACACTGATCTTTCCCTTACCCTATATTTGAGTTAGAGAAGACATAATAAACATAACAACTAAGCAAATTATGTAACACGTAGTATATTAGAATGTAATAAATACTTTAGGGAAAAGAGAGAAACCATGGAGCAAGAGGTATGAATTGAGTTCTCATTTATTGGCTCTGGGAAAATTTGCTTCCAAATGCCTATTCTTTTTGTTAGTAGAATTCAGTTCCTTGTGGTTGTAGGACTAAGGTCCTTATTTCCTTGCTGGCTGTCAGCTACACATCTTTCACCATCTAGAGACTGAGCATGTGGATCCCTGTATCTTCAAGCCTGCTGTCAAATCCTGCTGGTCTTTCAAACCTCTGGCTGAAAGCCTGAGAAAATTTCTCTTCTTTCTCTTCTACTGATAGCCTGATAAAATTCTCTGCTATTAAAGGGGTCATGTGATGAGTTCAGGCCCACCCAGATAATCTCTCTATTTGAAGGTCAACTGTGAAATATAACAAAACCTAGCAGCAGGAGTAAATTCCATTAAATTCATAGCTCTGGTGATTTTGTACAGGATTACCCAGGGGATAGGAAATCTTGGGGTTATTTCAGACTGTATTCAACATCAGCTGGGGATACAGCTCAGAGCTCAGAGCAAGTACAGATACTTGCTTAGACTGTAATCCAGGTAAAGGTGTTTTTGGCTAGGTATTTACTATCAGCACAGGAAGATGTAGAGGAACTTAAGAGGTATGTCAAAAGTATAACTGATGAGATTTTATGATTGATACAACTTGAGGTGAGAGAAGAACTGAAAGATAATTCCCTGATCTATTGTTTGAGCAATTTGACAGCTCTTAGTACCTTTAACTGAGGAAGCAAATGCTCTTTTAAAGGATTGTTTGAATAAACCTTCCACAGTTCTACCACCAACTTCAAACCCTCTTTTTCTCTATTTTTCAACAGATGAGAATAATTTCAGAATTGGTGAAAAGGTGTACTAAAATAAATACGCATTTATTTAAAGTTTGTATAGGAGAATGCTCCACTGTTCCCTCACACTCCCCACCACTGCCCACGGTCTGGAATAGGGTTTGGCATACGGTCAACTATGGGTCCCTATTTGTTGAATGAATAAGTAAATCAGTGATTGTTCAAATGAACAATGCATGTTAAGGAGGACTCAGGGAAAAGTGATTCAAGGTGACATCAGGAATGACTTTCATGTAGAATGATGGGTGAGTTTGGTTGGAGAGGCCACTCTCCCCTGAGAGTCTTTTGTTTTCTCTTAGTGTGCAAGTCCCAAGATCCTGGAAGCCAGGCTGTGGGAGAACACCCTCTGGGGCTCCCTTCATCACTCTGCTGACTGGCTCTGGGTCAGTTGTGCAAACTCCCAGGAATAGGGCTTGGCAGACCACAAGGGAAAGGCCACTGAATTTTGCCTTGACACTTGTTAGATAGGCTCAGAGAAGTTTGGCAGGCATTCCTCTGCGTGCACCACTCTTTCCCAACTGACCAAGGCATTTAAAGATGATGCTCTTTCCTTACTTGTGGAAGGAAAAGTGTTCGGTTGGCACAATTTACAGGCATAATGCAGAAGCAGAAGAAAAGGAAAAGAGCAATCGTCTATTATATCCAGATCCCTTATAACAAGACTACAAGTGTTGGCTTAGTCCACAGGTTGTGCTGTGGCAGCAGCTTAAGCAGACAAAGCTCTCAATGTTCTGTAAAACTAAAACTACTGCATCTTTAAGATCTTAAAAATAAAAACAACTAAAGGGAAGAAGCAGCTTCAGTTAAATTTATATCACAATCACCAGGACTTTAAAATTATGACTTTCCTCTACCAGAGGTTTGCTCTGATAGAAAGGAAGAATTTTGCCGCAGGTCTAGGGTGCCCAAAGAGGAGCAGTTTTTCCGCTGTCATATTCCACGGGTATCATTAATGGATTTGTTTATGCTTTGCTGCCACCACCAACCTCCCCACAGGGAATTTCTGGGAACACAGGATTCTAGTGCAATGCACTTTTCTTTAGTCTAAACAAGTGTCTGGAATGATTTAACATCAGGAGAAAAAAATTGTGTATCCAAAACATTTGCAACAATACAGAGATAATTGTGTCCAAGGACTAGTCACCTGCCACTTATGTCCCTAACTGTGAAAGTTCCTGCTCTTTCTCCTAACTCTAGGCTTTTTTTGTTTTTGATTTTTTGTTTTTCTTTTACTTTCAGTTCTGTTTTTACATTTAAGGTTTCACACATCATGATCTGGAAAAATAGACAACCTATGTCCTCAGCTGGTCTGATAGATGGATCCTAAGATGGGCCTCCCCAATCCCTGACCCCATGGTTTAACATACCTTCTCCCAGCTATTCCGTTAAACACTATTCCTACTACCTACATTGACCTTAGAATATGGAGATTATTTGGGTAGGGCTGATATAAACACAGTATTTTAATAGTGAAAAAATTTCACCTGCTGGTCACAGAATAAGAAATAAGCAAAACACACCTAGTTGGTCTGGAGGAAGATGCAAATATTAATCCTCCGAATGGCCCAAGGTGAGCCATGTGGCAAGAAAAAAGCTCTAAGAAATGAATGTACTCCTCAGCTGACAGCTAGCAAAGAAAATAAGTTCTGCCAACAACCAGTGCCCTTGGAAGAGGCCCCTGAGCCTCACATGAGAACCATAGACCCAGCCAGCACTTTGATTTCAGCCCAATGTGATGCTGAGCCCAGAATCCAGTCATGCTGCATGAGCTTTCTAACCCCCAGAAGCTCTGAGATAATAAATGTTACACTGGCTGTTTTAAGAGGCTAGATTTGTGGTAATTGGCTATGCCACAATAAAAAACAGGCAGCCCCAAATCCACATATTTAATCATGAAGCAAGGAGGAGGAATATACTGGCATACTAGTTTGAAGAAAAATTAATGAGATATTAGTATTTGCTACTAAAAACATATCCCCAGGATTCTACTGCATTAGACTAGTCACCTGTGTGATGAAGAATAAAGCAACAAAAGTACATTCATTCATTCATTCATTCATAGAAGAATATTTATTCAGGACCTACTAGATATCTGACACTCAGATTAATTTTGCAGTGATAAATATTTAGGAAAGCAGGTAATTGCATTTTTTGGTTCAGAAAAAGTCCTGAAAGAAGTTTAGAGACTTTAACATAGATAAAAGCACATGTTCTAACTGAAATTACTTTAGGATGAAGCACACTTTCAATAAGTGTTTGATTTACTGGAGGAAAGATATTTTGAGAAACTTTGAAAGCCCACCTCCCAGTATAGACTGCTCATCCCTTTTCCTTTTACAGAAAATTTTAATTGATATGACTGACTATATTGATAGGACTATAATGTGACCTGGTGGTGACGGAAGGAGCATCCCCTTGCTGCCCTAGTTCTCTTTTCACTATTAAACAGGAAAGATTAGATAGATCTGATTTATTTTTCTTGTTGCCTTTTGATGTTGCCTTTTGAAGCTACGTTTCATTGACTCCAAAGTAATTTCTGAAAGAAGGTCTGCTGACATTGCAGGATACCTGGATCATTAAGCATGTCAATGCTGACCAAAGAAATAATGTTCCTATAGGAAGCAGTTACTTGTTTAAAATAAAGGCCAAGATGTTGCCATTCCACACATAGTTATAAACCATTTATGGGTACTTATTTTTATGGAAAGTGATCAAAAAATCTGGAAGCTCAAGAGTAAGTTGTGGATTAGAAAGGGTTATTTGAACTGTTATTTGTATTCTCCATTCTGTCTGCTTCCTTCTAGATTATAAAATAGCCAGCTTTGTGCCCCCTAATTTTTAGAGGCATTAATCTTTGACTCTAGTAGGGCGTTTGCTAGTTATGTCATGTGGAGGGACGGCATAACAGGACATAAAAGAAAAATGATTAGGAGAAATAGTGATTTGGAAAATCATTCCTATGGAGGAATCTTGAAGGAATGGAAAGTCTTTTGTCGGAAAAAGAGAAGGTGTTCTTGTAACTCTTTTTTTATAACAGAGGTTGGTAAATTTTTTTGATAGATACAGAGACATAGCCAAAAATATTATATAGCCATACATGTAAGGGAAAAAGAATTTCCACATATTTTTATCAATGAAATTAAATATATAATAATCAAGTACAAATTTTAAACATTGCTGGTTTACTAATGAGAAGGATGAAATTCTTTTACAGGGAGACATCTTGCTTAATTGGGATTATATGTTAGTGTTCCCTTTATCAAATCAGTGGCAAATACCTGTCTTAAAATCAATTCTTAATTTATGGTCTATGCAGGAAGAGGTGCTGGGCTGCATTTACTCCACAGGTCACAGTTCTCTGACCTCTTGTTTGGAGGGAACCGTTAATCTCAGTATCCATTAAGAACTGCATCAGAGAAAATGGTCTTTGAATTTAGACAAAAAATAAATTTTCTAAAAACCTACTCACTCCATGCTATATCCAAACAGTATTTATTTTTCTAGGTGATGACTTTACAATGTTAGTTTTCTCTTTCATTTGTAGGTTTTAAACTTAATTTTGTTAATATACAAAATAAATTTTACCTAAGGTCTGCACCTAAAAATAAACTGTTAAAATCCACTGATTTCTGTGAAAAAAATATGATAATGAATTTGTACTATGGTCTGAGTGTTTGTGCCCTTCCAGCTCTAAATTCATGTTGAAATCTAGTCGTTATTGTGACAGTGGTAGGAGGTAGGACTTTAGTTGGTATTTTTTTTTTTTTTTGGTGGTACTGGAGATCAAACCCAGGGCCTTGTGCATGAGAGTCAAGCACTCTACCAACTGAGCTAGATCCCCAGCCCCACAGAGGTCGGGATTGTAAGGAGGTGATCAGTTTATGAAAGTAGATCCCTTGTGATTGGGATTACAGCCCTTATGGAAGAGACCTCAGAGAGCTGCACTACCCCCATTCTGTGAGGACATAGCAAGAAGGTGCCATCATCAAAAAGTGAGCCCTCAGCAGGCACCCAATTGGGTGATGCCTTTATGTTGGCAGAATTGTGATGAAACAATTTCAGTTGTTTATAAACCACTCAGCTCCAAGAGACTAAGACATTTTCCAGTAAAGCAATCTGTTAGCCCCTAGCAGGGATTTTCAGGGACAACCACCCATGCTGTGGTCCCTTTAAATGACAGTAAGTGTGCCTCAAAATATTTGGTTTTTGTTTCAGAAAAGCCCTACCATACAAGTGTACAAGGAGCCAGCCCAAATTACTAAGTCACCTGCCTTGTTCCTTTTAGGTGAGCTAGAGTAAACTTTGCTTATTATAATACTAAATGCTGTTCCCAGAGGTGTTCCAACCATCATTTTTGGAACGTATAATGTATGAAAAAGCATGACGTTGAACTGAGGATGCTCAGGAATGTGCAGCCTCTACATGTGATTAGAGTCTGTTCTGCATGAATATGTATGAGTTTCCCTAATAAAAGTCCCAGGCTTTGTTGGCTAGGGTAGAGACACTGTATTTGGATGATCCCCAGTGCACTCCTGACTTGCTGCAAATGATGACCCTTCTCTTTCCTCTTTCATCTCCTAGTTGTGCTTATCAGCTTTGCATTCATGAAGTGGCAAACCAATTGCATTTGTTCACAAATGCACTTACAAAGATACTACCTAAATTTTTTATCTTATTTATTTTGTTGCAGAGTAAAACTCTATTATGTGATGACATGATTTGTTTTGGGTTATGTTTGACTGCAGACTAAAATTATCTTCCTCTAATAGAGGGAAGCATGTTCAATGTTGAGTAATGTTGCCCCCCCCAAAAAAATCAATCAATCAATAAGTAAATAAATGGAAAGAAGAAAAGGAGAAAGAAAAGAAAGAAAAAATCTCCGCCTCTGATTATCTTTCTAGGAGGAAGTTTCCAACTTTGATTAAGATGAGCGAAGATGAATTGTATTAGATTCTGCAAGTAGCTATGAATTATCACAACTGTTATATTTATTGTCAGGAAGGAAAACTCAGAAAACACATGTAATACTTGTATTTAACACTTCTGAGGAAGATAGAAACAATTTTAGAAAGAAGCTTAATGTTAGCAGAACAATCAAATTATGATTGTTTTTCCTGTCTCAGCCTCAGCTCTGTCTAGTTTGTACACAATGTAGTATTTTTTCTTTTCCTAAGATGAATGAAGTTTATAAGGTACATTGTAAAGCAAATAAGACTTTTTGTTTTGCCTTAATATCTGCTAATTCTTTAAGATCCAGCCTAGATTTCCTTCAGGAAAGTCCTCCCAGCAGCTCCCATCCCTCACGTTTGGGCATTGCCTTCCCAGGGATCCAAAATACCATGTACATATTCTAATTGTGACACTTCCACATGGGCTTATAAAATCTGTTTAAAACTCCATCTACCCAGCCAGGTGTGGTGGCATGTGCCTATTATCCCAGCTACTCAAGAGGTCGAGGCAGAAGGATTACAAGTTAAGGCCAGCCTGGGCAACTTAGTGAGCCCCTCTCTCAAAATAAAAATGAAAAAGGCCAGGGATGCAGCTCAGTGGTAGAGTGCTCTTGGGTTCAACTCCCAGTACTGGAAAAAACAAACAAGAAGACGTATCCACCTAGTTAGACTTGGAGCAACAGGAAGTCGGGGATGGCATCCTATTCACCATAGCTCATGTATGCTTACTAAGCTAAGACATGAACAAATGGACAGGAGGGGCCACTGGCCAGGGGAGTCTATGCACCAACATCCTCTCTTCTTTACCACTGTTTTCCAAGGTCAGTATGATAGAGACACAATTCTGGATGTAGGATAAAGACGAGGTCAGAAAACAATGAAAGGAAAAATAGATGTGCAAGAATGAGAATGGACCTTTCTCAGAGGGCAGGAGCCATGGGGCAGGGCCTGAGGGTTGCTAGATCACCCGACAAAGGGAGGGCTGCAGCTCCCTGTGAGTCTCTTTCCTTCCCTACTGTCCCTTCCTTTCCCATCACACCCCTCTGTTCCTCTTTCTCTCTTCCTCCCTCTCTCTCTTTTCACTTCTTTCTCCTTACCATTTTGTAGGCTTTTTCAAAAGTCCCCAGCTCTGCTGGAAGAAGCCTAAGGAAGGTTCTGTTTGGCTAAGCTTTAAGGGGGACAGAACCCCTCCTCCATGTTCTCCCTGCCTACCCAGTTTGGAAGGCCACTGTCATGCTAATAAGTGGCCAGAATGTGGGAGAATCCATGACTTTTCATTCCCGGGAATGAGATTCTTCCTCTGGTTCTGAGAGTGTTCTGTGTGAGGAGGAAGGGAAGATTTTATTCTCTGGGAGCATTTTTCTTGTCCCCTAACACTGGAAAGGGTTTTTATTGACTCATCGATGCCCAGAACTACAAATACAGCCCAGCTTTTTTTTCAATAGATGTAGCACTTTTTTCACTGCCACTTTGGGATTGGCTTAGTATCCTGAGAGGAGTCAAAATGCATATTGATGTCAGACCGATATGTTTTTTCTCTTGTCCCAAACTTTAGCCCCCTGCTCAGGCACTGGGACTGGAGAACAGGCTGTAGCTGGGAACCTTAAAGAACAGATGCACACTGCCCACTCTCCTGTCATGGTCAGCCGTATGCCTGGAAACCTGGCCCTGGGAAACACCTGCTGGGGATTCTGGCAGGGTAGAAATCTGCAGGTGGCTGGTCTCTTCATACGCCAAGAGTCCCATTCCCACGCCCGTCATTCAAGAACTGTCTGTATGTGCTCAGGAGAACATTACGGCTTTCACTTTGTAGAATTCATCCAATACTAATTAGAAAATGAGACCATTATCAGTTTCTAAAAGCAGCCAGTTTTTTAAAAAAGAATAAGTTTGTACACATGGTCTAGGACGCGATATATTTTTTCCAAGAGAAAATGAATATGGTAATGTAACAGACATGTTGACCCAGCAGGGAATGTAAACTGCTCATTGTGGTCAGTAATCTGGCTCATTTCTTACATTTTAAGATTTGGGAACAAGCTGAAGCAAGTTTCTGGGTTTCTTTCTTTCTTTCTTTTTGGTAGCGGGGATTGAAATCAGGGGTACTTAACCACTGAGCCACATCCCCAGCCCTATTTTGTGTTTTTTTTTTTTTTTTTTTTTTTTTAATTTAGAGACAGGGTCTCATTGAGTTGCTTAGCACCTCCTTGCTGAAGCTCGCTTTGAACTCGTGATTCTCCTGTCTCAGCCTCCCAAAGTGCCCGTGTTTCTTTAAGCAGCTTCCTTTCTGTCACTCTTGCCTGATGTCAGTAAATGTATTTAATACTCCAATAATACAAAGGACTGATCTTACAGAATCAGAACTAAACTTTAATGTTTTCCAGGAGCTTGTAAACATGTTTCAATACTTACAAAAGAAATACATATATAAGGAGGATTTAATGTTTGATGTTTTATAAAGTTTGCAGAAAACCATTTTGATGGCATTGCATTTAGAATACCAACGGTAGAGAAAAGAGGAAAAACTTTTGTCCAGACTTAAACCAGTCCAAAGTCGAGATGATGCATACTTTCAGGGCTCATGCATTTCAATACACGCATTTTAATACTTTAGTAGTTAAAAGTAATTTAGACCTCAGAATTACTTAAGAACAGTCTCTGTGCCATTTGTGTATCATTATACCCCTTTTATTGTTGTGTAAACATTTTTTATCAATACTTGCAAGAAAATCTGGTTTCAATAAACTCAGTAACAAATATAAACTATAGGATTCATAAAGGTAATTAGCCCAAACGACTGGCATACTTACAATTGCATTTCTTCTGAACAAATCTAAGCTTGCATGCTGTTCTGTAGGTGGAGAGTCGGATGCGATCCAGATCTTGAGCCCCTAGTGGAGGAGAAAGAGTACACATATGGTATGCCATGTGTGTGGAAAGGAATTATAATGTTTATAAATAAAATAACTGCAAATATAATCACACACTTATTAATTTTTATTAGAATACAAATATTATTTTAAGACTTGAAAAGGTCTGTCTTACAGTCCTCAGGTTCAAGGGGAAAAGGAGCACATGCATTCCATTCAACATTGGAACCTAGATTGTCAACCAAGTGCATGAACCAAGGATCACAACTTCATTCCTGTTGTGTCTATCACTTCCAAGAACAATCTGCTCAAGCTATGACTTAGAGTTAAATAGCTAGATGATCTAGTTTCCCCTTCCAGAGCCACATACTCTTTTCTCCAAGCCATTTGATAATTTCATTTCTCAAATACTGGGTAGCAACTATCATTATTATTACTATCAGCATCTTAATTGTCATCTGAAAATTACAGACAAAAGTTTTGTCACCATAAACTTTAAAGTTTAGCTGGGGATGTAGCTTTCCTTTCACTTTTTTTTTTTTAAATATTTATTTATTTATTTATTAGTTTTAGGTGGACACAATAGCTTTATTTTACTTTTTTTATGTGGTGCTAAGGATCGAACCCAGTGCCTCACGCGTGCTAGGCGAGCACGCTACCACTGCGCCACAATCCCAGCCCCTCCTTTCACTTTTTTAATGTTAAAAATAGTATGGTGTCTACCATTGAGTCTGGTATCCAACAGACTTGGAAGTTGCTATTATTATTCTCATTATCATCAGGCATGGTTTTAAGGCCCTTAAGCATTCCAGTCATGGCTATATATGCAGAGGGTCATTTTTTAGGTTCTTATTAAGCTTGCAGTTAATTCAAAAGATGATTTTAAAGAATCATATGTACTTATTTTCTACTTCTGGATTAAGGATAGGACTATATTTATTTCATTAGTTTAATTTTCAGTTCATGCTTCTAATCTTTCTGATATCTTTTAAAATTTTGATTTTGTCATTGGCATATCAAAGATCTTCCCCAGTTTCTTGTCCTCTGTAAATCTGATAGGCTCCTGTGGCTCATTAAGATGCCAGATAACCAGATACAGAGAGACTACCACAAATGCCTGAACATTCAATCTGCCTTTCCCACTGCATGCGGATGGGCTTTTATTGATCCTGAGTTTGGCTCAGTAGTCAAGAGAGTCTCAATATCTATAAACCATTTCTTAAAAGAAAACAGTAGGGGGCATAGACTACTTGTGTAAGTTCTTTAGGAAAAATGATTCAAGCTCGAGATGGTATACAAAGACCTAGGCAGCACACAGTAAAGCTTTAGTTCCAGCAAGACTTTATCTCTGGAGAACAGTAACCCTGGTACCTCTGATAGAGGTCCTGGGGCAATGTAGCAAAGATGCATCTCTATAGGATATGGTAAAGAGACTCAGAGATGATGCTAAGGGAAAGGGTGTGCTGATTGCCCTCTCCTGCTCTATCACCATGTAGACTTAACAAATAGCGTGTTTTTTTTCCAGGATGAAGAAGGGGCTTAAGTGTCTATGAATGTTTCCTATCTGTGTATGTTCTTTTTGGCTGATGATGTAAGTCCTGAAGGGACATGGTAAACAATAAAATTTATCTCTTCAGATATACAACATACTACCTTGTACCAACAATGCAAATGGCACCAGATTCCATGTTGGGCTTGGGGACACACACAAAATAACTGAGATGTGCTCCATAGACTTTTGCTTTGCTTATCCACCTTGCTTCAAATAAATTTTTTTCTTTACCTCAATAATCATGCACTTAATTTACTTCTCTATGTATGGTCTGCCTTGGAATTAATTGCATATCTTCTGTGTCCTTATCCAAGTCATTGATTAAAACCAAGGACCTGAGCAAGGTCAGCATACTGTAGAAGGCTGCCTTCCTCCAGCTTAACTGACTAATTACTTCTCTGGACACAGACACCACACCATCTGTCAATCTACCTAATTGTATGGTAACCCAGACATCACTTGTCCAACACTACACAACCTAAGAGCCTTTGTCAATATCTTGTTGAAATTAAGGTTAATTTTTATTTGATGGTGTTTTCTTCATCTACCAGTCTGGTAACCTTATTAAGAGGGAAATTTAATTGGCTAATTATTTCATTAAAAAGATAGCATCTAAATAAATCAGTAAGGGAATGAAGTCAG
Source organism: Geosciurus inauris (assembly GCA_004024805.1). Classification (NCBI taxonomy): domain Eukaryota; kingdom Metazoa; phylum Chordata; class Mammalia; order Rodentia; family Sciuridae; genus Geosciurus; species Geosciurus inauris. The sequence goes on along the minus strand of PVHX01017151.1, from coordinate 17,375 downwards.
GAGAGAAATCCTTCTTTTTAGCATGTTAAAATATTTGGGATTACTACTACCTTTTGTCCATGAAATGAAAAATCCATTTTCTCATGAAAGCTACATCAGATTCATAGTATAGAGTCTAAAGAATCTGTGTTCTTCTTTTTGAACAAAAAGCTAGTATAGCATTTTCCTGTCACTTTTAAAAACTTTTTGCAATGCCTTCAAGATAATGGATAGTAATATTTTTTTAATATTATCACTTGTATATAATTTTTTAAAACCTGGAGATTCAACTCATTTAAATTATTCCTTATATTTGTTTCACACTAGTACACAGTGGGGGCTTGGGATAAATAATTAAGGGTAGAGATGAATACTGCTTTCTCTATAGCAGTGCGTATTTGAAAAATTTTCATAATAAAAAATTTAAAGTGCATTTATTTAAGGAAACTTGATGTTCTGGCACCACTTCTCAAACCTGTCCTACTCATGTCATGGTTGAAAACAAGAGTCAAAGATGAGCAAAGATAGAGATAAGAAATTGTGTCTGTTCAGTTACCAGCTATAAATCCTACTTTTCCTCATCCATCTTGTCATATTTCTCTCTCCTTTCCTTCCTTACCTCTGTTCCTCCCTTTCTTACTTCCTTATTTCCTTCCTCCTGCTTTTTCCCCATCTATTTATGAAACGAGCTCACCCACCCACCAACCAAGCAGCTTTACTTTTTTTTTTTAAATTTTTTTAAGTTGTTGATGGATCTTTATTTTATTCATTTATTATTTATATGTGGTGCTGAGGATCGAACCCAGTGCCTCATGCATGCTAGGCAAGCGCTCTACCACTGAGCTACAGCCCCAGCCCCTATTTTTATTTTTATGTGGTGCTGAGGATTGAACCCAGTGCCTCCCACGTGCTAGGTGAGCACGCCACCACTGTGCCATAACCTCAGCCTCCTTTACTTTATTTTTGACTTTAGCTTCATGACACTTTGTTTCCACAAAATTTATGTATGTTTTGCCTTCTGTTTTGATAGTTCATTATAAAGTCTCCTATATAGTCATTTCAATTTTTAAATATCTCATTCATTTTAAAAATTCACTTAACAGATCTTTACGGAATGACGATGAAGCCTGTAAACTCTGTTTGGACTCTGCCACACTTAATGACTGAATGCATTGTGTGTGTGTGTGTGTGTGTGTGTGTGAGGGGAGAATTGGGGGGAAATGAAAGAGTTTATAGATCAAGGATGATGCTTGGATTTCAACCTTAGGCAATTCAGAGGCATGGCCTGTCCCTCATTGAACTCAGGAATAAACAGGGAGGAACATGGTTTGTAGATGGGAGAAGATGAAGAGCTCAGTTTTGGGTATAGAGAACTTGAGTTGTTCATGGGATGTCTTGGTGGAGGTATCCAGTGGGCAGTGTGTATTGACAGGACCAAGACTGGAAATATTTTTCCAAGAGAAGACTTTGTGCGCAAGTACACAATCTAAATGACATAAAGAGGCACAAATTGGGAGCTGAAACTTCCTTCCCACTTCTGAACAGTGCCCAGCTATTTTATAGTTGTTCAGAGACTATGTGAACTGGAAGGCAGCAGCCTTGGCAGCGACACTGGCTTTTTCGTGATGGGAACTTTACTGGAGTCAGTGATGAGCTCACCTCAAGCTGTTGTGTCAGCAGAACAGCAAGAAGGCAAGGCTGGAAGAGATGTTGAGTCTCCATGATGACTGTTCTGGGTAAGCTACTTCATGGGAATACAAGAGGTGGTTTTGAAGGACTCTGAACACTTGAGAGTCACAGCCATAAATATAACACCTTGGGAGGCAGAGAAATCACAGGTAGAGAGAACTGGCCCAAACCAAAACTGACTTTGGGGTCTGTTGGATACTAAGAGACAGAAACCAGAGCAGCAGAGTGATCAGAAAAAGCAGACCAGGTGAGGGTGGTGACAGAAGACAGAATGCTGATCCATGGCGTTAACATCTCAAAGAGACTAAGGAGCATGAGAAATGCAAAAGCAAATGAAAATGGTCACAGTGTCCACCATGGCGTGTGGTGGTAGGATCATTCATGTCATTTTTCTGGATTTTTGAAAGTGGTGTTCCTAAAACTCATAGTGTGTATTATGGAACATGCCCCAGTTTCTTTACCAATTGTACACTGCCCTTAAACAACTCAGCAGTGTTTCCTGAGGGCCCATGTTTGCCTCTTTTGATGTTGGTTCCCTCCTTCAAGTGGAGGCCAGTGATGTCTTTGCCTTCTCCTCAAGGAGGCAGACTTCCAGGTTCTGAAAAGGCATTTCCAATTGCTTCCCTCCCATTAAAACCTACCCAACCTGAGCCTCCTGGCCTCCAAGCAAACACCAATTCAGCACCTAAGGTGAATGGATGTGAAGATACATGCCCAGAGTGTGTCCCTAAAAAGGAGTTTGCAATAGTGAATGACACTGACAGTGTGTGTTCACAAGTAATTGTCACACGAAGCAGAGGAAATATGCCTTGAGAGTGGAAAAACAGTGGAGAATTTCTTTCTAAGACAAACAAGTTATTCTGCTAAAGGCCAGTCTGATAAACCTGTTGGAGCAGATCAACTAAGTTGTTGGCTGAAAGGTCAAAGTGAGGATGATGTTTACATTTAACTGGAATTTTTTTCTGTTGTAACCCAAAACACTAAGTAAGCTGATAAGTAGGGCATTATAACAAGGAGAGTTTTTGGTTTAGTACAACTTGCCCAGCATTTCTTTCAAAGTAGGTGGCCACCTATGTTTTTTTTACATGAGGCTAGACTTCTGTACTTCCTTGTGAATTTTTGCTATTCTTAATTGCATTTCTTTGCTGTTTCTTCCTGCTTCTGCTGCTAATGGTAATGAGCTCAGAGTAAATGTTTAATGCATATGTGCTGCAGTTTCCTAGATTTGCCAAACCTTCTTATCAATTATTCTCCGTGATCGATTATTGCTTTGCCTTAACATTAACATTAAGGCAGCCTTAACATTTCCCTGCCACCTGCCTAACTTTAGACAGACTTTAGGCCTCTGGCCTCCCTTTGCTCAGAGCATTTAGCTTTGGAAAACTTCCCATTGTAAATCTCTACTGGGCTCCTGTGAGATGTAAATCTCCTAGTCTCTTGCCAGCTTAAAACCCAGGGATGACTTTCTCAGGGACCTGGAAGCCAGGCCTTTGACACGTAGTCATTAAAGGAGATCATGCCCCTATCTCCCAGTCTCTGCAAGAGGGGAAGAGCCTAACTTTTCCCCTGGATAATTAGCAAACATGGATGGAAGGCCTAAGCACATTGACCAGCCTCCCAGCTAGTCCTCTGGTTATTTTCCACTAGGCACCCTGGTGCTCAAAAGCTCTCCTCCAGGGGAGTTAAAGTTGATCTTTCTCTTCTATTGCAGTAGTCTTGAATAAAGTCCTCCCTGCTTATTTAACTCTGCCTGATACAATTTTTCTTTCACATTTATAATTTCAAAAAGTAAAAAATCTCTTTGGCACTTTCTTTTGCTGCCTTTGAAAAAAATCATTACTAGATAAAACTTTATAAGTACTTAGTCCTTTTTGTGCTCCCTGTCTAGACATGACAGATTTCTGGGATAAGTTACTTTCTAAGTCTCAGTCTTCTCTAACAGTGGTTTTCTTTTCTTTCTTTGGTGTCCTGCTGTTAGAGCTAGGGTCACCCATATATTTTTCAACCACTTAACACATTCTCAATGAGATTATCCTTCTATTTTGTAAGAGAGTCTACCCATCTAAAGTCAATTCCTCCTTTTGAAAGCAGTCAATTGTTTTATCCAGTAGATTCCTACCAACTGAGGATGTGCGTTGTGCTGATCTAAACTTGCTGCTCAAACTAATGGATGATTAAGGTCAGACATGTTTAGCTATCTTGGGCTGACATCTGTATCGTTAGCACACCCAGGGAAGAATGATGCATATTTATCCTATTCATTAATTAGGAGACTTATAAAACTATTTAATAAACTCTCCTGGCAATCTGAGAACTTTCTATGAAAAGATAGTTAAAATTTGGGAAATGAATGCATGATTTTCCTAAGTCTCTCTCCCTTGATAAAAAATGTATTGAGTTGTTCTGTTTTTGTGACTATAAAACTTCCTTTCAACTTTCTATAGTTGAACAATTTTAAGTCATGAGACATTTGCAACATTCTTATTTGTGCCTTGTACTACATTAGGTGCAGAAGGAACTGGGCATTTAAATTCAGACGTGGATTGGCAAAATCATTTAAATAAGCACACTTTTAGAATTCTTATGGTGTGCCAGCTGATACAGTCTTTAGTGTTACAAAATAAGTTCAAAAATTTCTACCAGATTTTATTACCTTCTTATAGTAAATATTACTTATTTTTTTCTGTATATGATAGGACATTTCTCCACTATGTCCTCTTGTCTGTTTTGATGCTTATGCTCCTTTGGATTTTATTTATATGGGCAATGGCAAATAGGTTTGCTTCCCTGCCTAAATATATTGTTCTTTTATTTTTTTTCCTCTTGTATTTTGCCTTTCCAAATATACAATATATCTTATTTTCTAAAAATTTATTTATTTACTTTTAATTGACATATAATTATACACATTTATGAGGCACAATGTGATGTTTCAATCTATATATGCAATGTAGAAAGACTTATTCAAGCTAATTAACATATCCAACTCCTCACTGACATATTTTTCTGTAGGGAGAATGCTAAAAATCTATTGTTTTGGCGATTTTGAAATGTGCAATACACTATTATTAACTGTGGTCACCATGTAGTGTGATAGATCACTAAAACTTATTCCTCTGGTCTAAGATTTTGGGAGATAGTAACCGGACTTCTTGCCTTTGTATCTATGAAAAAGGCCCTAATTCTAGGTGACTGGCCATGTCAGAAGTAAAGATTGTGAAACCAAACAAGGCCTAGATAAAACCATAAGGCACTAGATAAAATTGTATTGGAAGGTCTTGACTGAAACTCTCAGACTTTATATTCATCTCTAAAGGTGGAAAAACCAAGGAGCATGATTGAGATTCCCTATGTCAGTTTTCATTTCTTTCCTCTTTGTTAGTTCTAACGATATCTTGGTGCCTCAGATTTATTGAGAAATGATCAAAAGAACATCTGAATCTTATTATCTAGGACTTTCCTTTATCTACTATGACCCTCATTCTTGCTAATCACTTCCAACTTCCATAGAAACCTAATTTTTTTCTACTGTCTTCTCAGGGAAGAAGGTTCACAACTCACTTTGCTGTTCTCGCCCTTTATTCAGGAGGAAGAGAGAAAATAAACAGAACAAAAAACCAGTATGGGAGCCGGGTGCGGTGGCTCAAGCCTGTAATCCCAGCACTTAGGGAGGCTGAGACAGGAGAATCGCAAGTTCAAAGCCAGCCTCAGCAATGGCGAGGCGCTAAGCAACTCAGTGAGACCCTGTCTCTACATAAAACACAAAATAGGGCTGGGGATGTGGCTCAGGGGTCGAGTGCCCCTGAGTTCAATCCCCAGTACAAAAACAAACAAACAAACAAACAAACAAAAAAACCAGTATGGGAATCCCAGGGTTTTTTTTGTAGTATTTAATTTGAGATGTTTGTTTTCCCTCTAATATCAAGTTGTTGTTCTTTATGAATAAGAAAAACGTTCTATAAAGGAGATAATGTTGATTACACCACAACTATGCATTTACATAAACCAATAGTCTTTCTTTAATAGGTTCAGCACTGGAGTCAGTAAATACAATCTTGGTTTGATTTCTCTTGTACAGCAGGTCACCTCCAAGTTCCCTTTATGTTTTGTCTTCCTTTGTGCTTTAAGAAAACTGGTGTGGAGGACACAATCTTCCTCTTCACACAACGTCTGAATGATAGCTTATAGTTTGATCCAGTATTTGTATCTAACTCTTCTTTCTCATATGAACATATGATATTATTTTTCAGGGAAGACATTAAAGGATTCATTTTACAATTTTATCTAGTGTCCACACTATGTCAGCCACTGTGATGGTGCAGGAAGAGGAGCACAGAATTTAAAGTTTAGTGGACAGAATCCATGTCTGTACAAAGCATGGTTAACATCCATGTCTGGGTATGTTTGTGGATATAAATACATAGGTCATAAGCTTTTTTAAATGTAAATATATTGAGAGTTCAGTAATAAATTATAATGAATCACTACTTTAACTCTTACCTAATAAGAGGCCAAATGCCCAAATGTATGCTTTATGCATTGTTCTTAAATTTTAAGGAACAATACAAATGCCATAAGATTAAGTAGTTATTTCTAGCCTTTCCATGAATATTCAATGAAAACTGTACAGAGTTCCTTAAAAGTTCCATACTTACTCATCTCTGCAAACAGCTGTCTTCTTTCTGCCATGGTATTTCCTCTTTTCCCACTATCTTCAATCATTCTATGAGACAAAATTGTTACAATGTGCATTATCCTCACTCTAATAAGGCAAACAGCCATTTGTATGTAAACACATTTGCTGCATTTGTGCCACAGAGAAAACCTATTTTAAATTTGTGGTTTTACAAAGTATAGCTTTACTTTCACTAATCCAAATTGCTGTACATATTTTTTTCATATGTAATGTTTTTGTAGTTTTGTTGAAGGAAGTATAAAATTTTTATTTCCTAGCATAAATATTACTACAATAGCAAATGACCTTATGCTATAACTAAATGCAACTATATACCATCTGTTAGGTATTCATTTAAAATATAGTGTCTCCTTCAATTTTGGGAATATCTATCAAGGCTACTGAGCAGCTTTGGTGGCTCCTATTCAACAGCTGATGAGCTGGAGAGTCTCATGGGCTTGGTGGATGAAGGGCGCAGACCTCTGGACTCTGTGACCAACATACTCCTTCCATCTAATTCTTCTGCCAGTTTTCCCTAGCGTACTTGCACTCTCAACTTAGAAACAGGAACATTTCTAACGTTCATCTCCAAGTTGAATGTTTGCAACGTGCAACAGTTTTCCTGCACATAATAATTTCAAATAAGGTGGCTGGGTTCACCTCTCTTTAACCATAGCATTGGCTGCTATTACTATGCTAGTAATTTACAAATACTATTAAAATGTCAAAAGTTAAAACAGAATAAGAAAAGATATAACAAATTAAAATTTAGCTCAAGGAAAAGGAAAGTAAAGTTAATGGAAATGCTGTTTAGTTTTGTAGTAGGCTTCAGGCTAAATCTCAAGGGTATTGTGGATTGGTGGATTTGATTTTATAATTATATCTAATTAACTATTAAAGACTCAGGTTTCCTCTCTCTTACATGCATGTACTTATGCACATATATGTATACCACTATGACTTTGGTTTTGATTCTCAGGCATGGTTAACATAAGGCAGAACTGCATGAATCTTTTTGCCTGTTTTTTAAAAAAATTGTTCTAATTAGTTACACATGACAGTAGAATGCACTTTGGTATATCATACATATATGGAGTATAACCTCTAATTCTTCTGGTTGTACATGATGTAGAATCACACTGGTCATATATGCACACAGGGTAACAATGTCCAACTCATTTTACCATCCTTCCTATTCCCACATCCCTCTGCTCTGTTTATTCCCCTCTACTTAATCTAAAGTAACTCTATTCTTCTCTCGTCCCCTCCTTCCTCTTATTGTGAATTAGCATCCGCATATCAGAGGAAACATTCAGCCTTTGTTTTTTGGGGGAATTGGCTTGTTTTATTTATCATGATATTCTCCAGTTCCATCCATTCACTGGTAAATGCCATCATTTCATTCTTCTTTAAGGCTGAGTAATATTCCATTGTGTATATATACCACATTTTCTTTATCCATTCATCTGCTGAAGGATACCTAGGTTGGTTCCATAGTTTAGCTATTGTGAATTAAGCTGCTAAAAACATTGATGTGGCTGTGTCACTGTAGTATGCTGATTTTAAGTCTTTGGATGTATAAAGAACTTTAAAAACTTAACACCAAAAACCCTCAAAATAATCCAGTCAATAAATGGGCTAAGGAACTGAACAGACATTTCACAGAAGAGGAAAGACAATCGATCAACAAATACACAAAAAAATGTTCAACATCTCTAGAAATTAGAGAAAATGCAAATCACAACTAAGATTTCAGCTCACTCCAGTCAGAATGGCAATTATCAAGAATACAAGCAACAATAAATGTTGACGAAGATATGGAAGGTACACTCATACATTGCTGGTAGGACTGCAAATTGGTGCAACCATTATGGAAAGTGGAGATTCTTTAGAAACCTTGGAATGTAACCACCATTTTTGCCTGTTTTTTGGATGTACGCTATTCTTTCTCAAACCTAGAGAAAGCATGCTCTTTTTGTGACTGGACTGCCTTTAGGTCTCAGTTTCTCTGAAATATTTCCCAGCTCAATTTCTGCCTGGATTTGGTGCCTTTCCTCTGAACCTTCACAGGATGCACAATGCCATTCTCTTGATACTGAGCATTCACTCAACAAATCTTTGTTGCATCCTTCTGTACTCCAAGAACTGTGCTAACCTCTGGGCATACCACAGGTATCAAGTCACAATTTCTGCCTTCAGTGTGCTTGCATGGTAGGGGAAGAGATACAGGAGCATAAAAGCAGTTAAAACACAAGGAGCTGATGGCAGTTATAGAGGTGGAAGGAAAGATGTGAAGATGAGAGAGGTTGATTCCCTAAAGCTGCATTTAACAGAACTGCAAGCAGAAGTCTTCTCAGAAGTTAATGGACTATGTATAAAATGACTTACCTGAGGGAAAAAGAACTAGCATAAAAATGATTTTTATAGTTTACAGATGAGGTGTCCCCCAATAAGCCCAATACAGAAATGTTCAGAGATGAAATGATTAGATTACTAGAGCTGAAACCTAATCAGTGGATTAATACATTTGATGGATTAATAATCTGCAAGGACTACTGTACCAGGTGGCAACTGTAGGCAGGTAGGGAGTGGTTGGAGAAGCATATTGGAGTTACATATTGTCTCCCATCTCTTTTCTCTCTCCCTACTTCCTGGCTGCCATGACTGGAGCAGATTGCCTCCGCCATACCCTTTGACCATGATTTTCTGCCTTGCCTTGGGCCCAGAGCTATGGAGTGGTCCATCTATGGTCTGAACCTTTGAAACCATGAGTAAAAATAAACTCCTCTAAATTGTTTTTGTCAGGTAGTTTGGTCACAGTGATAGAAAGTTGACCAACACGATGATGTTGATTAAACTGGTCAAATAATCTCATCTGTTACTTCTAAGGATATATCTATTGCTAGGAAGAGAAAGATAGACCTGGAACAGCCTTTGTTTATAGAATCAAGGAAGGAGTCCACACACATTCATAACAGGTTAGATGATAGAACCAGGGTATTGTTAGGGTAGCTGGCGCCAATAGCCACGAGAGACACATCTCTGAGTTCAAGCAAAGGTTTATTGACAGAGGGTCTGCCAGGCTGCCTCTGTGCCAGGCGCAGCAGGCTGGAATTGACCTTGGATGCAGGTGGCTGGGTAACAACTGATTTTTGTATGTGAGGACTTTGGGAGTGGGTTATGGGAACAGAGTATCTTAAGTTTATTTTTATTGGATGTTTATAGGTTTTGGTTCTGAGTCCCAGAACCAAAATGGAGTTACTAATATCTAGAGAATGAATAGGTATAGCCTAGTTAGCAACTGGAAAGGAGGAGAGTTACTAATGACCTTCTTCAATTTGGTAAGAACTCACTGCTGAACATGGTCCAATCTTTCTTTTTAGAAGATTTTAAATATGCAAGCAGACTTGACAAATAGAGATGTGAAGAGAAAGTCCCTTTCCTGATACATGTCACCCCATCTCCTTTACTCCATAAGAAGTGGGTAATCACCTGACATCCATAAAATAGTTTGCATTTAGTCTCTAGTTTTTAGTTCAAGGGCTCAGAAGGAAGTTGAGACAGTAATGCTGTGACGTCTCTTTTCCAAGTTAACTTTGTGTGTCTCTGCAAAGTTTTCAAGGGTAGTGACTTCATTAATTTTAAGTTCTTCTTAGCACCTAGCAAAATCCAATCAACGACTGAGTTGGCCAGTTAGTATTTATTAGTTGAATGAATGAAAGAGGGGGAAAAATACTGGAAGTGGAACGGAGAGAAAAACAAGAACTACATTTTCTTTCCATGAAATGGACTTTCAATTATATTTCTAAAATCTGACTCATGAAAAGTGAAATTCAAATTGTACTAGTTTCAAGGATTCATTATTTGAAATGGAAAAAAAATCTAATTTACCTTCATTATAATGTAGGATTATACATTTTTAAAGCAAAATCATGTCTCATGAAATAGAAGTTGAAAAAGATGTCAACTACATGAATGGCAACTTTCGGTCTATTCATCACCATTTTTTTGTTAATTAACTCATAAAAGAACCATCGTTAGTTATACAATAGGTTTTAATTCTCACTTCTAAGAAAAATGTATACCTTAAGAGGAAGAGAAGGAGGAACTCAGTGGTATTAAATAATAGGAGGAACAAAATATAATTATAAATATAAAAGAAAAAATAATATACTTCTCATTTTACCCCCAGAGGTTCTGGGAAGCAGAGCTGTTAGATACAATTGAGAACACTCATTCATTACTCACTGATCATAGTTATTATAGTAAAAGAAGCGGGGAGCTAGCTTAAAGCCTAAACTGATTCAATGGGGGGACTTTTCAACAAAGTGACCTCAAAAATTGGACAGGTAGGGACGTCACTGTGGGCTCCTTAATTTCCAATCTAAGTTTGATCAGTGGATTGAGATGCACATTCTTGACCACATTCTTATACCTAAGAAAGAGAAAAGAATACAACCTTCAGTAGAAAAAGGATTGAGTGGTTTTACAGAGGACAATTTTGCTTCCGAAATAACAGAAATTGCCCAGGACCTCTGTTTTTCATGAATTCTGGTATAACAACTCCTTCTACAGTTTCTTGGAGGAGGTGAAGGGAAAATAAGCTATTTTTTATTTAATGTATGTCACAAAGGACATGGCTTACCTGCAGGCCTAATCTGGTTAATTTTTCTCTCTCCTTTATGTAGACAAGATGCTTACAACCTTAGAAATTATCAGAGTATTATTTATAAATATCAAAAGAGTGAAAAGAACTAATAGTGATAAATGAATGATGACCCCCTTTAGATGAACCCTTTACTGGAGCTTGATCCCATAAATTATACAGGGCATGTATTGTTTTCACTTATAAAAAGCCATCCATTCATTTAAGAAATACTTATAGAGTAACTATAATGAGTCAGACACTCTGCTAGTTTCTCAAGATCCAAAGATTAATAAGACGTGATCCTTGCTTTAAGAAGCTCCCAGTCTAGAAGGGGAAATGCATACATCTAGTAAATATTTAGTATTTGGTGTAATATATACCATAATGAAAGCATATCTTCTTTGATATTATTTCCAGGAAAATCTAAGAGAGACATCAAAGAGAGGGTGATTGTAGAACAGAATTTAAAAGAATGAATAGGAATTTTTCAGAGAGAAAAGAGCAGAGGAAGATGGAATCATAAAGAAAGCATGGTGCATTGAAAAGGGTGTGGCCCATTGGGAGATAAGAATCCTCATCATTGTTGGGTCCAAGTGTGAGTGGAGATGCCCTCGAGGGGAAGAGGCAGGAAGCCTAGAAAGCCTCACTGTCATGCCCAGACATCCAAGGACTTCCTATAGGAAGGAGACTGGGTACCACCCTGGGTTGAAGGAAGGAGCTGATATACAGAGACTTAGGCTTTAGCAAGATAATGCCAGCATGTTGTGTGGAAGAATGATTGGGTAGGCCAGAGGTAGGGGTAGAGCCTATGACTAAAGGTAGAGTCCAGTTAATTGGCTACTTCTGTGACTTAGGAACACAATCATTATGTCCTGTGCCAAGAGGCTGATTTGAGAAAAAATTTAGGAGACACATTCAGTAGGACAGGCCGATCACCAGGCAGAGGAGAGGACCTCAGCTTTCACCTTTCCATATTGGGAAATAATCTTTTGCCCTGATGGCAAAAATGAGTTTGTAAGAGATGGGGTTATGATGACTTCTTTTGGCTTGGTTATCAAAAGAAGATCATATGGCTTGACAAGACAACTCAGACTCTGCATGTGGGGAGGGATAAATTGACAGAGTAAAACAGTCTGGAAACCAGTAAGGAATAAAGAATATCAAAAAGTAGGGTACAGAGTGTTAGAAGAAATGTAAATTATGGTTTTGTATACTGAGAATAAGTTCATGTGCAAGTTTTGCAACCTCAAGTTACTGCCTGACACATCCTTAATCCAACACTATTCAACCTGTTTCTGTTATCCATGATATATGAGAGTTTTAAAGGTAGAAGCTTAACTAGTGCTATCTTACATTTGCATCACTTTCTGAACATTACAAAATGCTTCTCCCTGTAACTCTGAGAGGAAGTTGGGAGGTGTTAGTACTCTCAAGCTATCTCTGAAGATCTTGGGACTCACTCAAGTGGGTAAAGTGGCTGTCCAAAAAACAAAGAATTGTTTTCTGGCATGTCAGGACATTGAATCCATTTTTTTCCAGTTTTATTTTTTATTTTTTTTATTAGTGCACTATAATTATACATGATAGTGGAACTCATTGTTATGTATTTATATTTGCACACAATATAACAATATAATTTGGTCAATTTTGTTCTCCAGCATCCTCTTTTCCTCCTGTCCTCCCTCCCTCTGTTGCCCATTCCCTATTCTACTGGTCTTTCTTCTATTTTCATGACATAATTCACTGTATTTTTACCCGTTTTTTCCCTCTCTGCTTCCACATGTGAGAGAAAACATATGACTTTTGACTTTCTGAGTCTGGCTTATTTCACTGACACAATGCTCTCAAGTTCCATCCACTTCCCTGCAAATAACATAATTTCATTCTTCTTTGTGGCAGAATAAAACTCCATTGTGTATATATACCATATTTTCTGTATCCATTCATTCATGGATGGACACCTAGTCTGGTTCCCTAATTTGGCTATTGTGATTTGTGCTTGTTGTTTTTGATTTTTAAATTCCGAGGCTAACATGAATTCCAATTGCCAGTAATTTTATTCCACATGCTTCTGCTCAACACAAATTACATTTTCTGAAATTGGTAAACTGAAAAGACATTGATAGGACTTGGTGAATAACAGACCACAAGGAGAATGGAGAAGATTCACAGCTCACTCAGATTTCACTGGGAAATTCCTCTCTATGTAACTTCTTAATGGATACCTACTATTCTAAAACACTGTTATCCTAGAAATAATCATGGAGATTAAAATAATTCCCAGTGTCAAGATTTATGTAAACTCAGACACATATAAATATACCAACTCCATTGTGATTCACACTCTCACAATTTAAATCCACAGAAGCTGGGCAGTGGTTTTAGAAATGTCTGGCTCGTGTTTGCTTTTGCTCTACTTTAGCAAACACTTGAAGACTCATAGAATTTGTGTTTAATACAGCGAGATTGTTCCCACATTTTATGTCCCTCCTTTTGCTCCAGGTGGATGACAAGAAAACTCTGGGTTCAGCAATCACCAACTGCTGCAATCCCTGAAGCTAATAACTCCAATGAAGGCCATCTCCAGCTCCTTTCCTCCTTTAATTGATTTATTGGTGGCACATAAATGCCCACTTCCATTTCTGTTAAGGAGGAAGGCCTCTCCTATGACTTTCTCAGATTTACATTCTAGTCCTAATCTTTGGCAATAGAATAAAAAATTATTCAGAACTCTTTCCTGAGGCAAAGTATAAATTGCATTTGCTTTTACCTCCTTATCCTTTATCTACATGTGCTCTGACAGTAGGAAAATGGTGCTACTAAAATAAATGCTTATAATGAGTTTCTGACTTAAGTTTTGTACTTTGAACATCATCTTATACTCTTGAAACTAGGATCTTTTTATTGACTGATTGATGATTGATTTAGCAGGGATATAGCTCACTACTTTAGTGTAATGACTAGCTAGATGGGTTATGGGTTATAAGGGATTTGATCTTGACTCTAAAGTATTCAGCATAGTTCTTAGTTGTGACTACCCATCATACAAACCTGAGACCTTATAAAAAATGCAAATATATAGATCTACTAAATATGGAATCACAACTGAACATTCATACTTTTTAATTGCATCATAGATGCATCTGATATACAACTAGGGTTGATTTAGAAATATGACGCTAGTTGAGTTTGACCATGAATTTAACTGTCCAACCTTAGGTTGGAACTCTTATGTTGCTTTGTACTGTGTTTCTGTAGTGTGTATAAATTCACTTAAAAATGTCCTTTGGGCCAAAGGGAAAGACAATGAATTCTTTTGGGAAATGTAAACATATATAATCATACACATATATGACAAAGGTACCTAATGAGGCATACTTTAAGCAATAGAAAATGCTATTAAAAAGTGATAAAACTATTTTTATTCTGGAAAGAACTACTCAACTGCTCTTTTAAGACAGATAGGAACCTCTTGTGCTGAGGTAAAAGTGTACAAGATGTTAAGGAACATTTGGTTTTGTTTACTTTTTATATGGCCTGGGAATAAACTGTGAGTCCTGCTCAATAGCCTGGTATTAATCACGCCTCCCACTTGTTATTAGCAAAGACTGCAAAATGAGACTGGGAGCGAATCGGCATGGGCCAATTCGCAGCATCCTTCCTTTAGGAAGGATGATACTTAAAACTCAGATGATCAGGTGAGATTCAGAGTTGGTAGAATGTCTCCAAAGAAATGAAGAGTCCTGTCTATGACTGATCAAAAGGATCTCATGGAGCCGGGCACAGTGGCGCACACCTGTAATCCCAGCACTTTGGGAGGCTGAGACAGGAGAATCGCGAGTTCAAAGCCAGCCTCAGCAACGGCGAGGTGCTAAGCAACTCAGTGAGACCTTGTCTCTACATAAAACACAAAATAGGGCTGGGGATGTGGCTCAGTGGTCAAGTACCCCTGAGTTCAATTTCTAGTACCAAAAAAAAAAAAAGGATGGGTCCCTAAGAGGAGATGTTGCCAGGAGGGGGCTGCCTATCCTGATGCCTGAAGCACTGCATTAGGACCTCAGACTTTTTTAGACAAGCACATTTTAACCAGGATGTGTCTTGAGATATTGGTTTTGGGCATGTGTGCATCTGCATTTTCAAAATGTTACACATATGGCCCACTTTGTCATATGTTCAGCCATGGCTGAACCCAACACTAGAGGGTGGGAATTCCTTGTCCTCCCCCTGGAATTGCTGATTTCTTAACTTCTGAGGGCAGGTGCTGGGAAATGACTAGTTTCCAACTGCTTGCATGAGATGGTACTGTTCTCAATTTACTGTAAGATGTTACTGTTCATAATAATAGGTCTCTTTTTCTTAGAGATCTAATAAATGAAGGAAAAAAAAGTGAAAATCCCCACCACAATAATCACGAGACTTTTCCATTAACTTTGCAACAAGTCAACTCCAAATTTTGTAATTGAATTTTTGAACTCCACTCATCTTTTTATAGTGGGAATATATTCCATTTATACACAAGCATTAATAGAAATAAAATAACTTGGAATACTTTAAGAACTGTAATTCCAATTTTATTTTTCAAATGACTGGGCTTAATTAAACTTTCCAATAAAGGATCTGCTGTGGTACAGGATGTACTTAGCTGGTTAAGTGATACAATCCTGTCTATAATTTCTTTTAAGATTTGGACCTTTTAATGATCTGATAAAAGGTTTGGATTCTTACTCTATCAAAATTCTCATAAATAAAGGAATTATGGTTCCTTGCTTGGACTGGTTTAGGGGAAGAAAGCCAGGATTTGGTGAGAATTAAAAGCAGTTTTATTTTCTGTTAGTGAAATGGGAGCAGCCAAGTGTAGCAAACACACCTACAAGGCATCTGCCCCTGGGAGACAGTGAGAATGCTCGTGGTGGCCTGACAAGGCCAAGGGGGAGCAGTGCTGGAGGGAAGCAGCGATGGGCCCCTCATGGGGCAGGAACCAGTGTGTCTGGACATAGGCACCCAACAGTCACGTGTCAGGCAGAAACTTGCATCTAGAAAACCCAAAGTGCTTCAGGACATTCTGGGCATGACTCCTGGAACTTAAAGGATTCTAAGCCATCCTTTGTTTTGGAAAATCTTAGAAAGCGTAGTAGAAAGAAATGGATTCTCCCTTGTCCAGTTCTAATGTGCTGAGAAAAAAACAAAACAAAAGCAAAAACAAAAACAAACAAAAAAACAGAGGCTGCTACTGACCATGGGCTAATGCTTATCTGGACTTCTGGGAGCAGACCTGGGGAAAGGAAGTGAGAATACAAGTGCAGGGCATGTCCATGTAGGCCAAGGAGGCGCCTGTGTGTTGAATTTCTGGTTCTTCTCTAGGGGGGAGTTGTGATGAGTTGGGAGATGTGTGAAAAGGAGAGGCAGGAAAGTATATTGTGTTTTTGGCAACAGGACAAGAAAATCAGGCTCCTTCTGAAAGAGGAAGTAATAATAATAATAATAATAGAAATAATACTAATAGCCACAGCAGCACTTAAAAATTATCCTTTTACAAAAAAGATGATTACGTACCAGGCACTATGTAGGACTTTCCTCATTGTGTTCTTAAAAGAGCACCACTATATTGGTTTTATTAGTACCATTTCACCTTGTAAAAATCAAGGTTCAGAAAACTAAGCAATTGCCCAAATGGACAATGTAAGGCTTAAAACTAGACATGTCTGACTACATAGCCCATCAGGCTTCTTCAGAAAGACCAGAATAAGGTTGAGGAATAGCTCAGTGGGAAAGCACTATGCCTAGCATGTGTAAGGCCTTGTGATCAATCCTCAGTACCTAGGGGAAATAAATAAATAAATGCAATACTTAAAAACCTTAAATAAATAAATAAATGTAATTCTTAAAAACCTTAAAAAAGAAAGACCAAAATGGAATGGATTGAATGGTATGACATAAGACTTAAGGAATTTCTGTGTTTTTCCTGATGATATTGATGGAAGAATGTTGACTACACTAAAAGGGTGAAGCAAAACTCAAGTATGTGTTAGTGGATGCCAGGAAAGATTGGTAGGATGCAGTTTGTGGGTTGCACCGTGTCCCGTATTTGCTCAGTTAAGAGATCTGTGAGCTAGAACTCACAATAGCCCAACTATTGAACCAACCTAAGTGTCCTTCAACAGATAAATGGATAAAGTACACTGGACAAAAGACAGCCTCTTCAACAAATGGTGCTGGGAAAACTGGAAATCCATATGCAGCAAAATGAAACTAAACCCCTATCTCTCACCATGCACAAAATTCAACTCAAAGTGGATCAAGGACCTGGGAATCAGACCAGAAACCCAACGTCTAATAGAAGAAAAAATAGGCCCAAATCTTCATCATGTCGGATTAGGACCATAC
>PVHX01017150.1:0-40800 GCA_004024805.1 Geosciurus inauris | reverse complement strand
CTATGATCTTGTTATCCTTCATTGATCCTCTTGTGACATGTGAAATATAACATGATTACAATGATCCTGTGGTCACTGCTTGATCCTGGCATTTAGAGGAGAGGATAGTAGAGTTTAAAATCCCCATATTGGTCCTTATAGGGCATAGCCTACAATTATCTTTCAGGTCCTTAACAATTGAAAGAAAATACATTGAAAACCTTTAAAAATCATTATCTGAAATATCATTGAAGATATGCCATAATTATACCCAGCAGTTACCTTGTGTGATGACCATAAGGTGATTTACTTTCCTCCCCAAAAGAAACATTCTAAATGTGGATCAGTATTTTCACTTTGTCTTTTCAAACTTACTGAAGGTAGATGTATTTCTTATAGTGAAAACCCATAGGCATCTTGTTTCATTCAGCATTTCCCCTACTCTGGCCAAACTCCCACTGTTCTTGGTCCATTTTACATCTGTTTTCTGCTTCCATGTTTTCACCTTCATGTCTAATCTTCACGTTGTTATTATCACCCACAAATCCTCTGACCTCTACCTCCTTTTGTTACACTTATCTACTTCTTGCTTTGGACAGAATTAATGATTCTTTTCTCTTTAGGAGCAGTTTATTGCATTTCTCTCAGTCCCAAAGGATTAAGAATTATACTGGTAACTCTTTGAGTTAGTAGTGTTGAGACAATTGACAGTTTATTTGCAGAAATGCTCTTAGAATCGTTCCAAGGATCAAAACCCTACAAAGAAACTCCAATAGTGCTTTGGCTGATTTTTCCCTTTTTGAGATTTTAATAAAATTCAACAAACAAAACTCAATCATACCTTTGGAAAAGTAAACATCTCCTGTGCTTACTTTTTATGTAAATATCCTTTATCTTTACTATATCATTTTCCTATAGCACATTCCCCTTTGCCTGGTTTGTAAACATTATGCATGTGTGTCTAAGCAGATAAACTCACCTGATTTTACCTCATGGTATTTCATTCCCATTATTTTAAATTTTTATTTTCAATTACACCTGACAATAGAATCTGTTTTGATAAAAAAATTGGACACACATATTTCTTCTAATTTGAACTCTATTCTTGTAGATGTACATGAGGGTGGGATTCACTTAGGATTTTTATATATGAACATGGGAAAATTATGTCAGATTCATTCCCCTGACTTTCCTATTCCTATCCTCCCTCCATTTCCTTCATTCCTCTTTGTCTAATGTACTGAACTTCTCTTCCCCCCACCTTCTTATTGTGGTTTAGCTTCCACATATCAATGAAAACATTCAATCTTTGATTTTGGGGGGGTTAGCTTATTTCACTTGGCATGATAATCCATGCAGTTACCAGTAAATGTCATAAAGTCATTCTTTAGTTTCTTTATTCATTCATCTGTTAAAGGGCACCTAGGCTGAAGCAAATGTGTACTTTGCTTTTTTTTTCCCCCAGGGAAAATAATTATCCACATCTAACCAAATCTAAAAGCATTTAGTTCTTTCTCCAGTTCTAATTCTGAACTTATTTTAAACATATTTTTCAAGGTTAATAGCTAATCTTGTTATTTTTCTTTTCTCTTATTTTGACATCTTATTCAAAATAGATGGTTCCATTTTCAACTTCTCTAGTTCAGCTTTGAATCTCAGTATTTTCCCATTTGTAATTATGTTAATTTCTTTTCAAATCTGTTTTTATGGTATTTAGAAAAGTTCTCAATAGTAACTGTGTTTATAAGCCTGTTGTTTTTCTTTCTAAGCAACTTATTTCCATTGTCATACAGTTTTCACAAAGCAAACACTTCCTGGTAATGCAGTAAGAATTAATCCTCTGCAGTTAATCTTCAGAAATCCCATAACATGAAGCACACATTTACTAAAGCCACATAAAAATAGAGACAATTATTTTGTGGAGACATGAAGACCAGTTAACATACATACCCTCAGCCTCAACCTTCAGTTAACATAACCTCAAACTGTAGGTTTGGGGCTGTATTTGTGATTATATGGTGATTATTATCACAAGTGTTCTTACCTGTACCATTAATCATGTCGCAATAACTTGGCCAGTAGGAGAGATTCCTTAAGAATAAAAAGGAAAATAAACAAATATTTAAATACTTTACTCACATTACTTTTTCTACTATGATTCAATACTTCTGTTAACATAAAGATTAAGATGTGACAAATGCAAAGTTGAAGAAATGTTCTAATTCATTTGATTCACATTTTGTTTGATTTTTTGAGCTTATTGCAATAAAGTGCCTAATATCATTAAGTGGATAGGTTATAAAAACAGATGCTAAGTTAATCAGAAACAACTTGGAAATGACATAGTTCTAAAAGAACATTGAAAAACATTTATCAGAAATGTAGTTCTCTACTTAGAGAATTTTTCTTGCAGTAAAATAAATATTTGGTTGCATGCTGGGTGTTCATACTGAAGAGGAGGAAAACATTAAAGGGGTACTAACGAAAGCTCGGTATGAGACAGAGGAGGGGAAAGAAAAGAAACATGTTTGAATACATATAATGAGGAAAACATAAAAATGGAATATTTACATGTTTTGAATGCTAACATTTGCATGGACTGGCATTAAAATAGGATAGAGTTTACTAGCCTGTGTACTAATGCCTATGTAAGAGAGAAAGAACTAGACATGACAGAAAAAAAAATAGTAGTAGTTTCTGCATCTGCAGGCCTTTTTTTGGTGATGGAAAAAACTAGTTTTTCCCTACTTATTATCTACTGAGATGTCAACACAAACTGCTGTTTAATTTTTAAACATAATATGCTGTTAATAATGTTTGGTCTTGTCATGAGGAGTTAGGTCAACTCTATAATCTTAAATTATGGGTAATTCTTACTCTAATTGGTAGTACTAATCAAATCTCAATAGTGAAATGAAATGCTCAACACATAAACATCAGTTGGTGATTTCCCCTGAAATAAACACTTAAAGTGTTTGTTTTCCTCCACCAGATTTTTGTATAAAAATATGTAACTATAAACTCTTTAGAAGAAAGAAATGCTACACTAGTGAATATTTAACTGTTGCATATATATTAGATAAGAATCCAGTTGAGGCAATAGTTACTTCTGTTATAAAAGCATGTAATATCTTTCAGTTTTGCATAAATTTTCAGGAAATAATTGGCCTAAAGTACAGTTATGAACTTTAAGGAGAAGAAAAGTCTTTGTCCCCTGATATTTTTAAGGTTCTATTTTACACATAAAAAAATTATAACTCCTTTGGATGAGGTGGCAGGAGACGAGAGAAGAAAAATAATGCACTTAAGAAGCTGTGGTGGTCTGTTAATACTTCAAAGACATTTTGGATATGCCACTGAAATGCATGATTTTTGTTTGACATGCTCCATTATAAAAACATCAAAATACATTCTATTTGACTAGACTATCAATTGATTCATTTTCTTTTCATTTAGTATCATCTCATTGTATGGGTGCACTATAATGCTGAAAATGCAGCAAAGATAATAGTCCCTTTGCATTTCTTTATATAAAAGAACTTGGGCATAAAGGCAAACCAAACTAAGTAATGCTGATGTTCAGCAGCATAAGTTCTGCATTGGTATGAACCTGCCAGTTCTCGTATTTGAGAGGCCGATGCCTGGCAGAACAGTAATTTCCAGGGCTGACATACAGCCACAGGTGTCATAAGTTGATTCCTGTGCCTCAAACACCATTGCTGCCTTAGAATACCCTAATAACCCCACATACACATGTGCTTTACCCAGATACTTACCTTTTACCTTTATAAGTGTCAATTATGGCAACATTGCTTATGTTATCTTTTCCATTGAAGACTTTATAGACTCCATCAAAAGTATTATTGTACTGAAAAATATATCCAAGAAAAAATTAGTTGCAGAACAAGTCATATTTTCCAAGTTATATGCAATTGACTCACCTGCACATTTTTCTAGTGCATGATATATTAAAAGTGATAACATTGTGAATAAAGTTTTAAATTATAAGGGTTAAACCTTTGAAAGGGTAGAATGCAAAAACTGCCCAGAAATAGGTGCAGGATACTGAGACAAAGAAAATAAATATCAGAAGCTCACGTGACAAACTCGAGCCCTCTGTGTCACAATTTAGCCAATGTGACAGGTTTTATCACCATTCCTATTATACTGAAGTGAGGGCTCATTGAATAAAAATTCTGAGAACAATGATAGATTTCTAGAGGTTTTAAAAATATTATGGATTAAGAAATTTTTTTGAGTGCATATTAATTATACAGAATAGTGGGTTTCATTGCATATTTGTATAAACATATAGTATAATTTGATAAATTTAACACCCCTATAATCTCCCCTTGCCTACTCTCCTTCCCTTCTAATGGTCTTTTATCGTTATCACTTTAGTCACCACTTATTAAAGGGATCTCATAAAGATCAGACTATAAGTTTTAAAAAGTAGCCAAAGATAGCGTTATGAGTCTTTGAGTTCACATAATAATTGAATCTGATTCCTTAAGGCTTTCTACATGGATATTTAATTGATACATAACCTTGCAATCCTACACACTGTGTAAAAGTAAAACAACACTAAAGAACTGGAAAATATAACCAATATTCACATTTAGTACTAAATAAAGACAAAATGTCAATTCAAGACAATTTAGCCTTTCAGCAATTTAAAACATTATGCTATAACTAAACACACAATTGAGTCCACATTTTTTTCTTAGTTTCCAAACTGCCACTTAATGATATTTGTGGACCACTAAAATAAGGTTTGATTATCTGGCCTGAATTTGCACATTTTAATAAGACAACTTTTTAATTAAGTTTTAAGAAGGATAGGATGAATTCATTAAATGTGAAAATACAGCATGGAACTTGACTTTGTGAAAAAAGCTTGCAATTAAAAATTAAAAGAAAATTATATATTTTTAAAAGTAGAACTACTAAATATTAAAGTTAATTAAACTAAGTAAGTTTTCCAACTAGAAAACTGAAGCCATCTGAAAGGGATACTTTTTGAAAAACTTAGCCCTCTTCCTGACCTGGGAATATAAATCCTAACACACTAAATTATAAAATGAGACTTTTCCAATGACATTATATTTATCCAATTAAAATATAACAACATGCCATTGACATTGAGTACTTACAGGAAAAAACACACCAACTGTGGTAGTAATAGGGTACGGAACCAAACTCAGGAATGGATCTGTGTAGCCCCACAACAGTTCTTTCAAAGTTCTGGTTTGGAACATAGAAGATTTTGACTTTTTGATAAGTGAATTGAGCACCACTTGAACAAATGCATTTTGATATATATGGGGTGCAGCCTAAAAAAACCAACAAACACCATTTAAGGTACTAATACAACATAATTCCAACAAATAAATGAAGTAGGTATTAGAATAAAACTACTTAAACTATGTCTAAAATTATTGCCAAATCCTGCCTGGCCTAAAAGTGTAATTTGTCTAGCTGATCACATATCTGTGGCTCATTGCCAGCCCTAAGATAACATTCCAAGTTAAGCCCTAAGTCTACTTGTTATGATTTTGCCATCTTTACAAATGAACATAACTCCATTCAAAATAATAAAGGAACATATTTTCATAAAAATGGCTATTTAATGAATAAAATCTAATGATAATTCCAATTATAAGATTGGTTATGGTGGGTCCTGGAATACTTAAAACAGGGTTGTCATCTGTCTACTCACTGCTACAGCCAGATTGAGAACTGTGAAGGTGTCATTCTCTGTTCCAACTGACAGTGAAGGTTCAAAGATGGCAGCATTGGGCTGTACAAAAGAGACTGTGTTGTCCTCAGGATCCTGAGTTATATTCTCCTTGGCTAGAAAACGCACTCTAAATGAACAGACAAATAAGATTCAAAAAAACTATCTAATGTGATCATAAAATTTCAAATGCCACTTATTCAACAAATACTATTTGAATATAGAATATGTCAGAAATGATGCCAAACAATGGTGTTTAAAAGATAAATTAACCAGAGTTAAAGTCTGTAACCAACTAATCAGAAGGGGTCCTAAACTTGCAAACAGGAAATTAAAACAGCAGAAGAGTGTGTTAAATGGACATTACATGAAGTCCTCAGAAAACAGATAGAAATCCAGGTTTGGGCTGGTCACAGTGAGGGCCATGAATCATTTTGGTAGCAATTCTATAGAAGTGGTCTAAATACCAAACAAAAGTTGACTTAGGTAAATAAGGCAGAAAGTAAGCTAAAGAACATGATGCATTTAGAGAAAAGCAAACGCTTGAAGTTGAATTATAGAATGAGAAATAGGGGGTGGGAAATAAAGTCGCTAAAATAAGTAAGATCTCAAATTAAAGGACTTCATAATCTATTTAGCGAACTCTTTATCCTGAGTGTAAGGAGAAGATAGTAAAGAGATTAAGCAGGGGAATATTGAGTACATTATCTTACACTAGAAAAAAATATATAATTACCCTTTTTCAGGGCTAGGGACAAACTTGTCCTTACCAGCCTTATGTATTGGATAATTGTTTTTAAAATTTTTATTTTCCTCTATCTCTATAGAATGTAAAGTACTAAATGCTTTTGAGCAATGTGTTAAAGGATGATTATTATGTGGAGAAGTATTTTGCAAGTACAAAGTATCTACCCATTAATCACACTATCATATTTGAATATTGATTATGTGAGGCGAATAGACAACTTAGGTAAAGACTGAAATTTACATGAGAACACTTTAAATATAATAAAAATACAAATTTTATAAGGTATTGATAATGTTTTGTAATTCCTAAGCACAGGGTCTGATACAGTGAATTTTCATCAAGTGTTTTCTATTTTCCTTATGAATGGCCCACATTATTTCAAAAGAGGCCTTAAAAAACTAGAAAGATATGTAATACATGTGTGCAGAGCTTGATGATTATTGAGAATTTTTATATTCAAAGAATACAGAAATATCAAACAGTACCTGAGTTAAAATTACAAGCAATGTAAGCAATGTTATTTTCTCTGAAATAACTATTTTAAAACTGAGGTATAAATTATAATTTGAGAACAAGCTACTGTAATTTTAGGAGCATTTATGGATATACAGTACTTGAAACAATACCAAAATAATTGTGAACCAAATTGAACTGTCCTTAAATTGTACTTACAACATTACACCAGTAGATGGCAGTCACTAAGAGAAAAATCTTAAAACAGCCCTGCCTTCAGAATGTATTTTCAAGAAGATCATTGCTTTATTATTTTGTTTAAAAAATCCCAAGTTTTGGAAAGTGTTAGTTAATAAGGTCAAGGGAAATAATCTGTTATGGATTTTTCCCAAGACTTCTTCCTTCATATTCCTGCCAAAAGTAACTTTAAAAATGATTTATGTTGAATCTCAAAATAGTCTGAAGGAATTAACAGTATTCATAGAGATGGTGTTGGTTGAACTAAAATTAAGGTCTCGATCCAGGCAACTTCAAGCTTTGATGTCATAATATATCAATGTTTCATCAAATTCAGTTTAGAAGCCACTGGACAAATAAGTCTTTTGTTCTGTTTGGGAGAAACATCTTCTGATAGTTCCAGTTTCCACTGGATTCAGGGTATGATGGAGAAGCACATTTAGCTCAACATAGAAGATTGGCAAAGTAGTTACCTTTTTTTAAAAAAGGAGTCAGAATTTTTCCCATTAAGTCATTCAGCCAGGCAAAAAGAGACTTCATTTTGGTGGTATGTATCATAAGATAAGATAATCTATAGTTTATCAGAAATCCTTTAAAATTGTTACACAAGGAAGAGTTTATTGGTCATAAAATTTAACTTCAACTCTTCTTCTCCATCTCTCCCTCCATTGCTTCTCCTAACAAAGCAAGTCTATCTAACACATCCCTTTGTTCATTAAAGAGGTTAAAGTCTCTTTATTCCACCTATAAAAATATAGCCATTAAATCCCTAGATTTGTATTCTATATAGGTAGCAGAACATATTTCAAGGTATATTATTGGTAAAGAAATAAACCAATCTCAATACAATGGAAAATACATCAGATGGAAACCTCCTCAGTAGCATCCATGTTCAAGGTCAGAGTGCCCCTCATTTGTGGGGACTCACTCACCTATATGTGTAAGGACCTCTTTGTTTAACCTTTATGTTGCTGCTATTCACTGCCACTTCCTGTGGATTTTGCACATCAAAAATCCAAAACTGTCTGTAAACTTGTGTGCCTGTTTTAACCCAGTTTTTATAAGCGGTTGTACCTTCTTCAAGGACAACTTCCTATGAAAAGAAAACAAGTTTGTGTTATTTCTTTGTAGTAAATAGGAGCACTTCTGAAACTTTATCTACAACATTTAGGCAGGACAAAGCCCAAGCATCTTACTCCTGAGGACCTTTGCAACTTTATCACATGCTTGCAGCCAGAATATTTTCAACATACTTCAGCAACCTCTTTTGGTTAACCCTTTAGGAAGAGAATCGGTGTAATACAGAAGCCATGACTGTTGATTTTAAGGCAAGTTGTAACCTGACACTGTAGCAATATTGTAATACTCAGTACCACATTTTATTAAGCATGTTTTATTAAAGTTGTTCCAAAGAGTTCTTAATTAGGTTGAATCTCCTGCCCCTTAGTAGCTGTACTGATTAGGCAAAACCTTTTTTCCCCGTTAAAAGACATAAGAATAAATGCTTATGGATGAAAAACACAAATATGATTTTTTTTCCTTTTCAGAGGCTTGCTCAATATGACCTCCCCAACTCTTAATATATTTGCATTAACCCATAATTCATGTCTCCAAAAAGTATGGCTGTGTAATACTTCTTTATTAGTTTACTACTTTTTAAAGAAAAAGGTAAGGAAGACACCCTATTTGTGTGTGAAATCTGTTAATTACTGCTCTTGATATTGAAAAGAGACAAGTAGAAAATATACCAAGGAAAGAATTTTAAAATCCTACATTAGAAACCTAGTTCCTCACTTTGAAAGGTTTGGGACTAAGTAAAAAGTCACCAAATGCTTGGATGTCCATTTATTTGTAAGATGACAGCGTTACCAAGATGTTCTCCCAGTTTCCTTCCTTGTTTTTCCTTCCCAGAGCTGGAAGGCTATGAAACTATAGCAACCAGTGTGAACAAAGGCATTCACAGCTGGTGCATTTCCACGGCAGTGCCTTGGGAAGAATGCACCTGGTTCAAGAACTCCTGTTTACCTTAGTGTGCAAGAGGAAGAAAAAGGCTTCACAGAAAATGAACCTAGATACCCAGGAACAACGAGAACTATTTTTTTTTTTCCTTCATCAGGAAGCATCTTTCATGGAATAACAGGAAAGAACATTGGACATGATCACATTTTCCAGTAAAGTGCACGGAGGCTCTGAAAAGCCAGGTGGTAGCCTGAGGGTAACCTAGACAAACAGTGGCATAATCATGTGAAAATCCTGGTCTCTACCCTTATATTAGTCCTTGTGTATATCCTGCTATTGCGGGCTTTTTATTTTTTCTTTCTGTCACTATCTGTACTTAGTTGGTAGAAGTCAAGTTAGCTTCCATATCTTTATGATATTATGTTGTTTAATGCAGGAAACAAGGGAATTCTTTAGAGAAGAACTAGGCATCCAGCTAAAATACAATTACAAAATCTGTGCTTTTGCAATCCACTTACTCTGGGAACAAGAGTTACTAAAGTGACTTTCAAATCTCTATTGCTCTTACAAAGTGTCCTTGAAGAACTTTTTGTTTGCTCCCCAAAAGACTTATTTTCACACCAAGCCCAATATTAAGAAAAACTTGCAAAAATTATGACTTCTAAATGTAAAGATTTTTGTCAATGTTCAAACTGAAAACTATGTGGGAGCTGAAAACTGTTCATTTTCCTAATTTAAAAGATTATATGAAAGGAGAAAACACTTGCATACAAAATTATTCACATACTATATGAAACTTAAGGCCTAGGGCAATATCTATCATCATGTGACTCTCAAGGTATGTACTTTATTTCAGTCTTTAATAATAAGAACTCAATTATTATGGTATTGAGAAGGGCTTATAACAGAATGAGCCCGGCAGGAAACAATGCCTCCCTATCTTTAATCTCAGTACCTCTAAATCCCAAAACACACTGAAAGTGTATCATGCCTTTTTCTTAAAGGCTATAAGTCATTTTGCCTTGTTTCTGGAGATATATATTAATTATAATAGAAAAGTTCAAACACAAAGTGGAAATGAATACATTGAATTATCAGCTGTTAAGAGTAGAACCATCCAATTTTCAAAGATAGACAATGGATCCAAGCAAAACAGATGTGTGGTTCAATGTCACATGCTAACTTTGTAGCAGATAATGAAGAAATCAGGTCTTTTCACTCCAATCTTTGAACAAGTCACAATGTTACAGAAATCTCAAAGACAAATATTGGAGTAGGCAAAATAGGAATGCAGTTCTTCTGATGCAACTACTACTATATGTATTCTAAAACTGTATAGCTGCTTATTGAATGCCAAGAAAACTACATACTCTTCTAATTTTAAAGGAGGTAAGATATTTTAAATATTCTTAATCCAATTCAATTCAAAATTTCATTCACAATCTAGCCTATTTGAAAATCTTTCACTAAATTTGAAGTACAAAGCTGTTAACCATGTACACAAAGAAACAACTTAATATCCTCTCACTTAGCTAAATCAATATTCGCCACTGTGGTTAAGTATGTAGGGACTAGCTTCTAACTTGGACATTCTCACACGGTATGATCTTTGGCTGTGTTGGAACCCACTGACCTCAAAACTTCTTCTATGCTAACTTTAAAGCAGATGTGTGGGACAGTAATATCTTCTATATACTCACTTGATTATTGCTATTGCATGAAAACTACTCCTTGGCATAACTGAGAGAGTTAGCATAGTTATCAAAATGTTCTTGATGTATTCCTGTGTAGGGTACATAGAGCACAAAGGCAGAAAACAGGTCTTATTTCTCAAGGACAGTACAAAGTACTAAGAACCAGGCACAGCCGATTTGAATCTTTGAGTTAAACTCTTGCCCTATCTAACCTGCTCTAACATTGCAGTGGCTTTTGTTTAAAGCATAGAGTGAAGTGGTTAAACTGTGGAACTAGATGCTAAGAGTTTGACCCAGTTTGGACACTTAACCATTTAAATTGGGGCAGCTATTTAATTTCTTTCTATCACAGTTTCCTTATTTATAAAGAAAGAATGATAATATTAGTTTGAACCACATTTCACCTTGTATTCTTGAAGGAGAAAACAATTAACTACTGACATTTTCATATTATAAAAATACTTATCCTCACAAGCTGATTAATAAATGTAGGCATTTAGGACACTGTCAGCCCACAGCAGACATTCAATGAGGGCTATCTTTATTAGTATTATGCAAATCCAGTCCACTCTGCAGAGGGACAACTCTATCATCATTTAGTTTCCACACTGCATTAACCACTTGGTTAAATAGTATCTACTGTCTAATCCATTGCCAATAAGTCATGAAATGTCCTGGAACACTTCTTTTTGCTAATAATTATTTCATATTTATTCCCTATTCATTAAAATAAACACCCCTGAAAGAGTGGATGCATACTGAAAATAGCCCCCATCCTCTTTATCCATTACTGCAATTTACTCATTAACTGGCCTGAACAGAACAAATTTCTCATTTAAAAAATTTTTCACATTTATTCATTATGTGTTCACACTAAAAGAGAATGAATTAGAATATTAGCAATAGTTGTACTGAGTGTTTAGTTTTAGATTATCATTATGAATTAAAATCCAGCATAAAATTTGGTAAAATATCCTGGAGTATATTTCTGTAGGTATATACTGTTTAATCCTTTCCTATGCTATTTGAATTTTAAGATTTTGAGATATTCCTTGTTTCATCATGTCATTAAATATAATACAAAGTTATCATCTTCAGTAACTAATACTTCAGACATTTGAGCTTCATGACACTGTGAAAATGCACACTTTATCATGTCTGGAAATACTATGATTGTATTTTATTAAAGTAACAGAAAAATATTACTATTGATTTAAATGTCTAGTCTTTCTAATACATTTTCAATTTGTTTTGTCCTAAGGCATTTTCTAAACAAGCTATTGGAAGGTTTTTTTCAAGCATGGGGAAGTAAATGATTGTAAAATCGAATTAATAATGGAACATTAGTCTTTTAATAGAAGCCTTTAATTCTCCCTTGATGTTTTATAGCTTATATCAAAGAAAGTTAAATTTTAATTTATTTAAAATTACCTTTGTTATAAAATATTCACTAAACATTTTATTACATGATTAATAATATCACATATTAAATTTTACAAATGGTTGCAGAACTTTGAACTTTTTAAAGTGCTTTGGTAGTTTGTACATTTGTGGAAGCTCATGCTACTAGTCTGTCTAGAAAGATTGCATAAAACTACTAGTTTCTCACAGATCTATTAGGAATTATACTTAATAATATTGGTTGAAAAGATTTTAGCTATATAAAGCATGAAGGCTCCAGAAAATATCCTTTGGAAATAAAGAACAAAAATAAAATAAATGAGAAGTAATATTTCTGGACTATTTCAATAACAGTTTACTCTTTTAAAAGATGACACTCTGACACTATCATAGAGCTCCAACTCTATGCTTTATCAAACAATGGGAGATGATTTTCTGATCTTTTTCAGTCAAGCATTTTAATCTTTTTAAAAATGACACTTATGCATTAGTAACTTTCTCAATTTGCTATTAACTCAATGAATAATATTTGATGAGTTTTGATAAGAATTTTAGTAGTTTTTACTATTTTAGTACTATTTGAATTCTTAAATATTTTTTAAATAACAACAGAACTCTGAATGTTCCTAAGGCAGTGATGAGACACATAATTCAGAGGTTTGGTCCCTACTATATGCCAAAGACATACATAGGTCAATACAATTTTAAAACTAGTTTTGTGAACTAAAGAAAATGAAACGATCTTATATTAACAAATGAAAAGTCCTAGCTTCTTTTTTGGAAGGCTGTGTACTGAACCTAGGACTTCACACATGCTAAGCACATGCCCTCCCACTAGCTGCATCCTGAGCCCCACAGCTCATTTAAACAACTAGCAGTGGTAAGGTCAGTATGGTCATATGGAAACCTGAGAGCAAAATCAAGCTTAGCCTTCAATGTACCATAGACCTTGACCACGGCAGGGAATCTGATGATGGGTCTTAGTCTATGGACATGGAGGGGCATACAAAGTAAACTGCCCTTCAACAGTTCTTTGATACTCAGTCTTCCATCCAGTTTTAGTTTAATACCTCCTCCTTGAATCTGCATTCATATTTCTCCCTTTTGACTTGTAAAAGATTGTACAGATAACATTCATTTCAGAAACAAAAAGGAAAAGTACTCTTTATTCCATCCCCTTGTGATTTCAAAATCATTGCTGACCATGTCCCAAACATTTCCTTAACTTCCATCAGCCAGAAAACATTTTATCCTATCTTTCCTTGAGTTTTGGTTTTCCATTAGCTTCTAAGAAATAATATTCTTGTTTCTACTTCTTCATTTAAAATCACTTTTATTTCTGCTTTTGTCTTCCTGCCTCTGATTATGTAAAATATCCTTACAGCAATTCTGCTTTCTTATGTTCAAACTCTCTAGAAACCTACTGTTTAGTCTTATCTGTGATTTCAACAGCACTGATCAAGAGGTCTGACCTTTGAAAATACAGACCGATCCTATCAAACTACTTGAACCCCTCTTCCTGAGGTACATATTTCTATTTACTCAACTGGACTCTGGTTTCTTAGTTTTGCTCTACTCTCTCCTGATTTAGTCATTCTATCCTAACTTCTATTGCATCCCATCATTCACAAGTTTCAATTACATACTTCACTACAGTAGACCAGAGTGCCTTTGTTTTATAATGTACCTTTTATTCAAATATCTTTCTAAAAGAGAATCTTAAATTTTCCTTAAAAATGGCCATGTCCCACATAGTTTTTTCTTATTTCCTCTTTGGTCTTCTCACTTTATAACCCTCTCTATTGTAAAAGCATAGCATAAATGGCTATGTATTATCTAGGTTCAGATTGCTGATGTTTGGAAACTGACTTCATCAACTCAGCTAGCCAATTGGTGTTAGGATTTTATTTATAAAATGGGTAATATAATCGCACCTCATAATCTGTGAGGATTAATTTTTATACAGGGAGCATTACAAAAACAAAAAGCTAGTCATTTGACAATACCAATCCCTAAATAATGCAGGTTTTATAGTATATCATCAACTAAATATTTTTCTATCTTATGTTCAAAGTTTAAATCTAATCTAAAACTGCATTTCTAATCACCTCTCTATTTTTGTCACATCTGCTACCTTTTTCCCTCATCACTGTATCTAGTTGCATTTTCAAAAATTTTTGCCATACTGCTAATTAGGCTTTTGACACCTTTGCTTCAATCCTCTTTGGACTTTCAAAATTTGGTACTTAAGCTGAGCACAGTGGCACACACCTGTAATCTCAGCACTTTGGAGGCTGAGACAGGAGAATCACGAGTTCAAAGCCAGCCATAGCAATGCTGAGGCATATATAGCAACTCAGTGAGACCCTGTCTCTAAATTAAAAAAAAATAACAAAAAACAAAAAAACACAAAATAGGGCTGGGAATGTGGCTCAGTGGTCGAGTGCCCCTGAGTTCAATTCCCCCAAAATTTGGTACTTCTTCAAAATCCAACTCAAGTTCCACTTCCTGAAGTTTCTTGAATACTGAGAGATTTCTCTTTCTAAATAACATTTTTCCACATCATGCACAATTCAATTCTAGAATATCACAGGTTTCTATTATTTTTTTCCTGTAAGATACATTTTTCTTAGTTATCTTAAACTTGAGCTAAAGTTTATTTTGCTCTTTCAATTATTATACAAAAGCACATTTTTTTTTTTTTTGCGTGACCTAATCAGCATTTATTTCTCATAGTTCTTGGGGCTGGAAGTCAGAGTTTTCTACAGTTAAATTCAATGAAGTTAGCAAGCCACACCTTTGCTTTAAGGCAAATGGTGCCCTTAAACACTACCTGCCCAAGTGGCTCTGTACACGTAGGACTCCCAGTGTCCCCAAAACACCTGGCACTCTGTCTGAAAGTCCTTCTGAAAGTCCTTTGTCCTTCAAAGGACACCAGCAGA
The DNA here is from genome assembly GCA_004024805.1 of Geosciurus inauris. NCBI lineage: Eukaryota > Metazoa > Chordata > Mammalia > Rodentia > Sciuridae > Geosciurus > Geosciurus inauris. The sequence goes on along the minus strand of PVHX01017150.1, from coordinate 25,650 downwards.
GGGACCAGGGAAGTCAGTGGAAGAGAAGAAAGCCAGGGCTCTTGTAAGCAGGCATCCATCAAGTTCGTGGTGGTGACCCTTTGTGTTCTTCCTCTAGGAAAAGATTATCCCCCCTGAAGGGAGGTGAAGGTGAGCCTTCTTCTGTTTCCTTCACTTTATCCTTGGCATTTCTACCTTTTCTAGATCTTGAGGCCCAAGTGTTTGGAGTCACTTTCTCCCCTCCAACCCCCAGCACACTGACTTGGAATTCACTTTCCCAACTAGAATTCCAGCTTCACTTGCCCCTCAGTGCCCTCTGGCCCTTCAGCTCCCACAGCAAAACCCTGTGAGTGGGGTGTGTGGTGGGGCATTCCAGTCAGCCAGGCCCCTAGGACACTGGGTCTTCTGCCCAGGCCCTTCTACAAAAGTACATTTTGATGCCACAAAATTTTCTCATGATTACGAGCTTAGAGATAAATACTAATTACTTAAAATAGATGCTACATTCACATGTTATCCAAGAGTATAAGCACTCATTTTGTTTCACAAAGGAAAAAAAAAACAGATGATCAATACTCAGCTACTAATCATTGATAATGTTTAAGAAAAACAGCCTTAGTCTAAAATACTATACATTGGAGAGTGATTTTTGGAAAAGTTTTCAAAATAGAAAAGATGATCCAGGTGAAAAGCACAGATTATGGAACAGACTGTGTGTTGGAGTGATGGTAACTCCATGTCACTGTTATACAAATCCCACTTCACCAACACCTGTCAGTCTCTGTTGGCCTATATAAAAAATACTATCAGGATTTCAAGTTCAAAGTCAGCTTCAACAACTTAGTGAGGCCCTAAGCAACTTAACAAGACCTTGTCTCAAAAAATTAAAAGAGGCTGGGGATCTGACTCAGTGGTTAAGTGACCCTGAGTTCAAACCCTGGTCAAAAAAAAAAAAAAAAAGATACTATCAAGAAAACTGGGAATTCCAAGGCAGGACATATGGTTCAATTTATAATTATATATGTATATACAATATAATAATATATATGTATATACTATATTATAATTATATATTCACATTATATATATTTTGGTTAAACACATGAAGCTGCAAAATGTTAGCAATACAAGAGATACAAATTACCAGATTATTATTAAACAAATATAGGATGAAAATATATGGCATTTTTAAGGTAATTTTTTTTTTTTTTGATACTAGAGATTGAACTCAGGGGCACTGAACCACTGAGCCACATCCCCAGCCCTATTTTGTGTTTTATGTAGAGACAGGGTCTCACTGAGTTGCTTAGTAGTGGCTCGCTGTTGCTGAGGCTGGCTTTGAACTCACAATTGTCCTATCTCAGCCTCCCAAAGTGCTGGCATTACAGGCATATGCCACCATACCTGGCTCAGAGATTTCTTTTAACTTTAAAGCCTTTAGTATTTTTTACTAAAGAAAAAATCAAACTTCTTGTCATGAGCAACTATATTTGAAGTCAGTTTTCATGTTAATTGCATCAGGGAAATAAAATATTTGTTTATATTCCTGGTATTTCAGGATTTCATGGATGCATGAGAGAGAGAAAGGTCTTGGCAATATCAGACATTTAGAATAAATGAATTAATCTAACCTATTTCAACGCCCATTTCTCTATACTGTGCACTCTAACCCTCTGTCTAGGTCACTGGGACACTAGCCAACATGAAAGCTGAAGCCAGTGCTCTGATATGTTTTAGTTGGCCAGCATTATGTTCCCACCCTCAATTAACATTTATGCCTTTGGGCAGCACAGAAATCCTCAAGTTCACTGTTGTCCCTGTTCTTCATTTTACCTTGTCTTGACAGATTAATGTCCTTTTTAACCCCTATCTCCACTCCTTAAGCCATTTATGCTTGCCATACCTGGTTAAAGATTTCTGTAGATCTGCTTTCTCTTATTCTGTCTTCCATCAATTAAAATCTCATGTAAATGTAAGGCTAATTGGAATGAATTAGGGTGGCAGATGATATTTGTGCAAATCCTATTGACCAAATCACTCTAATTTTAGTTTAAACTACAGCTTGTTGATATATACTGAGATATGTCCTACATACATAATAAGTTCCTGAAATAACTTAAATCAAATATAAACCTTTGGAAATAGGCAATACTTGAGATAATACTATAAAAAGTAGATTACCAGTTTGCCAAAGATTCCTGCTTCAATAGTAAACAATGTTTAAAATTTACACACATACACAATTCTACTTTTCTCAGTGTTAACCAAAATGCAATTACCAAAATGCAATATCCCTCTACATTAATTTTTTCTCATTCAAAAGCATGTAAACATGAACTTTGGACATAATTAAAAATTATTTCTACTAACCTACATACCTATAGTTTTATCAGAATTTGATATTTAGATTTGAGATAGCAATGTATTCATGTTGAGTACTTGTCACATTTTACTCACGATCACTTTACAGAGTTGCAGAAATTCATGATTACTTTCATGTTGAAGGCACCATATTACCAGTTACTATGAAACATGCAGGGGAGACTCAAAGCAAAAGGTAGACAAGATACAATGAATCAGAATGGTAAAAAATATTAGACTACTTGTACCTTTTTAATTGTCTTCTGAACAAGCATATCCCCAACTGGCATTAGAATACCTCCAAACACAGCCAGGACGGCACCAATGACAGCCCCAGCGATGAGGCCACAGTTCCGGTCACAACCCATTTTTCTCGTGCAGAAGAATTGAGGTTAAGCACCTGTTTCTTTCAAACTCTCAGGTATGATTAAAGTGTTTTCTATCATTAGAGAGAGATCATAAAACAGGAACTTAAATATCAGCACAAAAAGATCAAAGTACAAAGAAAACACACAATTGAAACATGACTTTGCTGTCTATAAACAAAACAAATTGTTTTCAGTTTTACCAAACTGAATTTCTAAGTCCTTCTCCCTTCTCTGGCTCCTAAGTACTTACCAACAGTAGTATTAATAATGTTAAAACATTTGTTTTTCAAAATTCTTTTTCATTTTCTTCCTATGGCTGATTACTATGCTGAAGTCTAGGATAACTGTGTTTATGTACTCCTACCCTTATCTACATTCACTCAGTCTGAAATGCTTGGAAACCTCACCCCTTATCTATGCTCTGAACCCAAACACAGCCAGCCCTCCACATCTGCCAGGAATTCTCTTGCACTCAATGTGGCTGAACTGAGGTTTTCTCTATCTGAATGCTAACCCACACATGGTAACGGATGTGACTATACCTTATTCACAAACAGCAAAACATGGGTTTTATAGGCAATCATCTGGTGATTATCAGAAAGAATTGGTACTTCTGATCATTTATAAGCTACCTGTTAAAACAAGAAAATGTGGGTAAGTATGGGAAAGTATATTATCAGAAAATTAATACTAGGAAACTAATTTCACTATAATTATAACTGTTAAAAGAAAATCACATTTACATGAGCTTTGAGTTTATTCTTGAAATGTTTGTCTTTTTAACAGTGTAGAAACAGTGAACTATTTAACAATGAAATTAAAAATGCATTTTAATGACTTGAATATACTAGAAGTAGGAAGAGTTTAAAATACATAAAATGTAGAAGATCTCGTTTTAATGACAGGTGTTTTACTAGTCTGAGTTTTTTTAAACATTCAACTACAATATTTTGTAGTGTCATTTTTCATACAAATTCTATTAAAATCAGCTAGTGTTTTAACTTTGTCAATCTTGTTTGTAGTATTATACAGTATCTGGTTATTACATAAATATAGGAAGGAAACAATTCATGGATGAGTAGATCCTGTTGTAATAAAATGTCATTTATTAATATTAAAAACTTTTATTTGAGCTATATTGACTGTAATAGCATTTTTTAGGATGGACTTGACCTGGACGGATGTATAGTCAGAATGTGCATTGTGGATGTTTTTTGAAAGGTAGAGTGATCTGTCTATAAACATAAATTCAAGATATAAAATGTATGTATATATAAAATGAATTTTAAGGCCATATTGGCAGATGGAAAACACACAAATGTCAAGGAAAGTTGTTTAAGAAATAAATACATAATAACAAAAAGAAAATGTGCATTGTGGCTTTACAAATATGTTTTACTTCCAAATGCACATGGCTAAGGCAAACAGATACCAACCAAACAAAGGCTATAGACAAAAAAAGAGGCACACAGAATACCTTTGCCAGCATCATATTAATAACAACTATATTTTGTCATCTTCTCAGGTTTTCCCTTCACATATTTGTTGTAACAGAATAACTCATGATTTTATTGGTGTTCATTTCCACTTGAGGACCATTTAGTTTTTTTAAAAATTATTCCTTGTGCAGCTAAGAACATAATGGAAAGAAATAAGACTTTTTCCCAAAATAGAGAAATATAAATGGTACGAATTTTTTTCTTGGCAATTTTATTTACTCTTTCTTACCTCTTAGGACTTCCCTTCACCTACTCCCTCATACCTTGGATATTCCTATTTTACAATCACATAGGAGTCACATATCTAATTCACACTGAGGCCCTCGTGACTAAGACACTTGAATAAATCATTAGTGCCACAAGTTTATTCCAAAGTACATGGGAAACACATTCCAAAACAAGTGATTTATTTATTTTTATAGTGGAATTTTAGGTTTCACTGAACAAGTGAAGCCAGCTTTTTAGTAATTGTTTGAGGGAATAGCTTTCCCTGTCCTTTCAATTCATACGATAAGCTACCTCCTATGGCTTTGATCAGAGTTATCATAATGCAATGAAACAAGTTATGTAAGGCTGATAAGAACTGATTATCATCAAATGGAATATCCTTTGCAAAGTATAATTATAAAGCATTTAACTTTCTTGAAACAATCTTTTAAGCAACTGAAGTTTTTGCTAAGTTGAAAATATTCTGGTGTTTTGTATGCTGTAAATCAATAATCATATCTGCAAGTTATACTTAAGTAGCAATCAAGATGCAGGAATCCAATCTGGAATTGCATTAGGAGACTGGAGAACAACCAAAGACTGACTCTCCACTTTTGCTAAGTGACCACTGGCAATCTGCTTAGTCTCTCTCATTGTTCGCAGATCTGAGATCTAAGGCAGGATCAGCAGTCTTTAACCTCAGTAGCTGAACTGGTTCTTCACTCAGTCACCAGGCCTCTTGGTCTTCTGTGCAAAGACTATGTTAACGCAGCAATGGTAACAATCCAGAGGGCCTCATTCCTCACTTGGTCTGCACTCCTGCCTCTGTCCTCTCTCACCCTTAGAAAACTTCAGAAGAAGCTCTGTAAGAACGTGTGGATTTTTGAGACCATTAAAAACAATGAGGCCCCAAATCCTAAGTCCCATTCCAATTTTGTGAATTTAATATAAATTTATGTAAAAACAATATAACTCAAATATTTAATAATCTCTTTTGGAAGGTTATGTCAGATACAAACTTCATGAAGGTTATTCCTTTAGTATTAATGTAATTTCCAATTCTGTAGGTGAAATAGAGAATGATTTAAATGTTATAATTCTTTAAAAAAAATCACATTCTACTTAAAACAGATATATGTATATAGATTTACCCATTTTTGAGTTCTATGCCCCAACCTGTGAATCTGACTTTTTCTAGAAGCATTATTTTTTATTCATCTAACCTCATACACTATATTAAAGAATTTGTGTAAGGAGTAGACAATTCCGAGAGCACCACTGGGAACCCAGGGAGCTGTGCCTGCTAGTGCCTAGAGAATTCTTATGCATATGTGGACTTTGATCCCAGATATGTCAAGCAGTGGGCACGTCTGGTTATTCCCTGAATTTTGTCTGCTTTGAACTGAAGTGAGACAGTGTACACCTCCCACTGCGACTGAGTCAAGTTCATTAGAAAACAGAAGTATCAAGTAATGTATTCAGTTAAATCATATAGCTGGACAACGTTTAGTTGTCTGTGCCCCACATAAAAGAAAAGTACTGATATAACATTATTTCAATCACTGATATTTGGGAGAATAAGAGTTAAGTTTTTCTATTTGTTCCAATTTTTGATTGATCTATTAACTTTTACTACCTTGGTTTAAGATTATTTCCCTCTAAGTATAGGAAACACTTGACATTATTTAGGTCTATTTATTATCCTTCAGTGTCCTGACACCATGCGTAATGATGCTTTGTTAGTATAATCAGACTTTATCCTGATGCTGCAGTACTATATAGTTGGTGGCTTTTTCCTCCCCAAGTACTAAGGACTGAACCCAGGTCTTCCACATGGTGGGCTAGTGCTGTAGCACTGAGCTATATCCCCAGCTCCCCCAACTTTTTTAGTTTGAGACAATGTCTCATGAAGTTGCCCAGGGGACCTCAAATTTGTTTCTCCTGCCACAATCCTCCAAGTAGCTGGGATAACAGGTATGTACCACCATGCCCATCTTAAAATAGTTTTATTCACTTGAGGCAGAGGAGGACTGAACATATTTTGTGAGACATGCACCAAGTACATGAAAATTCAAGTAACATGGCATGTTCTAGTCAGGAGCTTTTTTTTAAAAGCATAATTAACTTTTTTTAAAAGCATAATTAACTTCAAAAATGTAGTTTGTTTCTTCCTTTACATCACATTTAGCTATTTAGGCCCACAAAATTTGGATCCACCACACTAAATTTTCTTAACACACCATTTTGAATTATTTTTACTATTTGCCCTTTAATAAAAAATGGACACAATACTGATGTCTTGCTTCAGACCACAAATTGAGAAGGCATAGAATAAGCCCAGGCACAGAAAAGTAAAGTAGGAAGAGAGAATGGTAGGTTATCTTTGAATATGTCACAATTATGTACCTTTCTTGATTCTATAGGTAGACCAGTTGCCTCCTATTCAGTTTACAGGTTATAAATAGATTCTTTTGTAGAATTGTGAGTGGATTCTATTCCTTTGGACTATCTTTGAAAGAAGAAGGAAAAATCATTTTTTTTCCTGTCAGATTGACAGTGTTACTATAATGAAATTTTAAGAAAAATACCCTTCCACTATATTGGGTACATGATAGAAACGAAGAGACTGAGATTTCACAAAGCCTGTGGTAGGCTGTTATAAGAAGCCTCTCTAGAAAATAGAGCAGAACATTAGATCAAATCCTCAGAGACTCTATAATCATTTCTATGTGTGGTTACAACTGTCTTTCCTGGGACACTCCACCCAGAAATAAGTGTCACGATCTGAATGACATTTTTGTTTTAATTGATCAGAGGATATCTAAAATTTCCTATTCTGTTCGTCAACCTCCCCCAGTTTTTCTTAAGGTATAAAGCAAGGCCATATACCTCCATTTTCCACTATTAGGCTTTAGTACAGTTTTCCCACCATCAAAAAAAGCCCATATAACCCAATTAATAGAGTTACTGGGGATGATCAAATTGGATGAGTATAGATGTTAGTTTTTAAAATTAAATTCCTTTCTATACTCTTATCCTACACTATACTTATGTGTTTCAAATTCACGATTCCTTAGACATGGGTACTATACATTCAAATCCAACATAGTCAAAATGGGTGACAATCATTTAAATCAGGCTATATTTCATCATGTGGAAACAAGATGATTAGGTCAGTCTTTATAGACCTATTTAGAGACAGAACTCTAGTTAAATTGTCTACATAATCTTCAGCTATAAAGACAATTCAAAGAGCTACAATTGGCCCCTCATTTAGGCTGAGTCATCCCCACAAAACTAAAAGGCTCTATAGAAAGTTTAAATTGAATCAGGAGGCTTCCAACATTTTGTCCTAACCGAAGTCACCAGTATCCTCATACATACATGTGCATTTGCATCCCAACAGAATATATGAAGGTTAAAAACAGGAAAAAAAAAAAACTTATAGGTATAATATAAAACAGTAATGTATCTCATTAAATTATATTTATCAGCTATCATGATGTGAAACTTGTTTTAGTGATAATCTTGAAAGAACTCATATGCTTGAAAAAACACATGTGGCTTCACATATGCTTAGGATCCTTTAAAAATTAAACCTCTCTTGTAGAGACTTATGAACTAGGAATTACTACAAGTTTTAGTTATGTTGACTTAAAAAAGATTATCTGGGATCATTCTTAATCATTAAACCCTAGATAGAAAAGTGATTTTTTTAATGCTATTTTTTTTCCACACATAAAATTCACTGCAAATGGAAAGATACTAAAAGGTTTATAGTCATTAGCAATCTGGACGTGAAGTTAGGAAATATAGATTCCATTCTGGGTCTTCATGTGAAAGCTTGTTATTCAATTTTCTCTAATGAGTCTATTATATTTCAAGTAAGTCTGAAAGTATTAAATGAGAAAATGTCTAAAAATTCTCATAGAAAATGTTATTTTGAAGTGTTATGAACTTTTAAGCACCTATAATAGTTAACTTATTTTTAAAAATATCTAATAAAATGCATGTTTTATATAAATAGAAATTATTGGCAAAACAAAATTTGATGATATATTGATGAAGACATATATATGAAATTAAAATATACAAATGAAAAAGGAGCTACTAGCTTAGAACATGCTACTTGAAAGTTTTAGCCATATCTTGGGCCAGTAAACTAAAACATCTTGTGATTAAATTAGACAATAGCTACAGAATTCCTTGTGGAAATAGAAACACATCAAATGAATTGGAGTGAACATTGCCAATATTTCATAAAAATAAGAATAGCAAATGTAATTTTCAAGGTCAGTTCCTACATTTTCAGTCAGTATGCACTACACTTCACCCATTGTTATTTGAATATTTCTTCCAGGTTAACTTGTTATTTGATGATTCTGAATTTAGTTTATTGTTCTGGCTCAATAATGATTTGAGGAGATTAGAAGATTTTTACATTTTTTCTTCTTATTATTAACTCCAAGGATCCACTGTATTCTCTACATAACAAAGTTTTAAAGATTTCATTTTGGTTTCCTTACAAGTCAATATTTAAAGTAATATTTTCTTTCAACTTCAAGAGATATTATAGATTAGAACAATATAGAAAAGGTTGAAAAATCTTTAAAAATCATCTTTCAATATATAACTTGATAACTCCAGAAACTTAAATTATAAGGAATTTGTGCCATTTATAGTTTTTTATAAAGTTACTCATTATAATGAGCCTTTTAATTAATTTACCCAGAATGACTTGTCTTCTACACACAGTAGTGTAATTATTTAAGACAATTCACCAATGTTTATAATTAGCTTCATGAATTGTAAAAGTATAAATTTTGGCTTATTTTTATTACTAAGTTTCAATATACACTACTAAATTTCAGATCATTGTCTAAAATGGATATATTTTGCTATTCCTACCAGCAATAACAGCATCAGAATTTATTAAAGAAAAATGCTTAATAAACGTATCCAAAATATACATTGCACTTAACCATGTAGACAAAATCAAGTTCATCAAAATTTATGCAATTCAGATTGAAAATGAGACTAGTTAATGACTGTAATCAACAATTGCACAGCATAAAGATTGTTGACATGAGTCGCAAGTCATTTATAAAAACTGTCATTTTCATCTTCATCCTAATCGAACATTATATGTAAATAGCCTAAGTATAAAATGAAAATTCTGCTTTCATTTGGATTATGAATCATTTTAAATACTAACAAATAAATGTTTAAAGATAAACATAAGATATTAAACATCCAGAAATGAAATGTCACTCGTCATTGATCAGTGTTAATATTTAAGCACAAAGTGTAGCAAGATTCAGAATTTAGAAAACACAAACCTGATTTTAAAATAAAACCTAGATACATTAAGTAAACTGTAACTACTTTTTGTTGTTCCTGCTCTACAACTTCTCTGAAGTATTTAATAGTAGTATCTTCTCCCATCATTTGGAAAATGGAAAGTTTCTTGATATTTTCTATTTAAAGAAAAATCATGACTTACCTTTAAAAGGGTTATTAAGAAATTTTCAGTCAAATACTTCAACATTTAAACAGATAATTCTTAACAGGACCAAACAACATACTGCAGACAAATCGTACTCTGAAATCCTCATTGCATATGTGTGTGAGAGTTTAAATATGCTTAAAAAAAAAAAACTACAGCGTCAGATCCCAGTGTGTGGTTTGCTGCCAGAGGAAGTGAAAAAAAAAAAAAAAAGAAAAAGAAACCCACACATATCATGCTACTGGGATGGGTCTATTTTTATGGTCTGCTAAAGACCCATTACCTATATCTGAGATACTTGATACTCCTTGCCCTCCAAAGTTTGGCCATCTTCCCATTCAAGTAGGTCGGAGGCCAGAGAAACAAAAGGAACTGATTTGCTGAGCCACCCCTAATATGTTTTACTACACAATCATTTTTCCAGATGCTGAACTGAGGCAGGTAGAAAAGGGAAAGTGGGGAACATGATTATATTCTCACTCGTCTAATAAGATTGAACTTGCAAGCTCATCTGATGAAGCTGAAAGGGATTCTTCTGTAGTACACATCACAAATCTGAAGTACTTTGAGACTAATAATTTTGAAAAATGTTGGAGACTGTCAATTAACAGAGATGACTGACAGACTTTAAAAAGGGAAATAGCTTATTGTTCTATCTTGACCTTCACTGTTTATCATCCTGTTAGTTTTAGAGAAGTTTCAGGAGCACAGCAAAATCCTTCTACAAGAAAAACAATTCTTAATAGTCTGAAGCCAAAATATGACTATAAAATAACATTTAAACTGAGATACTATTAAAGATGATATTTTACTGTAATAAATAGACATTTTACTTTTCAAGAAAGGAATTATGTTCACATCTAATCTAAATAGTTCTTACACTTTGGGGAAAGTAGGCTCTTCAGTGTTAGGACCCCGATCTTACAAAGCAATTCTCAGTATTATACCAGTAAATCTTCAGAAACTTAAACTGGCATATATTGGATAGGTCAGCTGGATAAATGCCTACAAGTCACTCTTGAAATAAAGTAACCTAAGAATAATGAGCAGATATATATTTAGTTCATTAGATTATATTTAAACTAGCCCTTATCCTTATGTCACTTGTGCTATCTTTGCTGTGCATGTTAGACGTGATTCTTCTCATTTGTAGGCAGCACAATACAACTGGAAAGGAATCCCAACCCCCCACCTCCAAGCATTGCTTTTGTTTTTCCGTGGTATTTTTACTGAATATTTATTTTAAAATAACTAAGAAGTTCTAAATATAGGTAGATAAAGATTTCATTTTTCAAATTTCATATCACTTAGAGAAAGTAGAAATAGACTAGTGCATTCTCATTATGATTTATCATTTTCAAATAATAGTGCACAGAGATTTCAGGAAACATAAGGCAATTCTCTTATGACTATGACCATTTATCTTGGTTGTATGATGTTAAAAAGTTAGTATAAAGGACAATCTTAACCATTTCGACTATTCTGTAGGTATATTTTCTTCTCAAACATAATTCTTATGCTTCATATACACATACTAGTATGACAATTTTAAAACAGCTTGCAAACACAGGAGTTAAGATCTATTTAAAGAGTGTATTTTAAACATTTGACAGGATAATTAAATTGTAAGTGTGAATACAGGAAGATATTTCAGAAAAAAACATACATGCAAAATGGTTGCCTAAATGGACACTGAACTTACTTGTATCATTATTTAATCAGTAGCTTAATGCCATCCAAATCTTCGGACTATGCTTGGAGAGGAAAATGTCACACACTCCCATGGAGCAGTCCAAGGAATCAAATTTATATTCCCAGAGGCAACTGTTTAAGTATCCAATCCCAGAGCAAACCCTGAGTATCTTGGCTTTCAAGAGTGGGAAAGCACATAGCTGAACCAAATCTACAACCATTGATTTTGAGGAAAATACAGTCCTTGAACAATAAGGCAGCAAAAGGCTGCACCCATTTTAAAGAATGCTGGATTTTCATGTAAGAGTGTACATCTGCTACATTTTGAGAGGATGTATTTGATGCGAGGGTACACTTACCCTTATGTATATCCTCCACATAGTGCTAGACAAACTTATTAGAATGACAAAATTATAAGAACTTCCATATACTTGTCAGCTTAGGCACAATTGTTTGGAAAATCAATTTTAAAAAATGATTTTTTATAGACCACATAGGATTAGCAGACAGACATAATTTTGAGTCATGCTATCAGGCACTAGCTATGTCAGAATAGAAGTTAAATAGGGATTATTTTTTTCTTTTTAGCTTTATCAAGGTGACTGTGATGTTTTGATATGCATTGTGAAATGACTGCCACAATCAACCTAATTGGTGAGAATTAATTGAGGTGAGTAGTACACAATACTTGACAGGGGCCTGCTACTTACTGGTCCCCCAGATTGGAATGCTCCCCTTCTAGTCACCTCCTTTTCTAAAGGCCACTTCTTCTTTTCTACTTTTTCTGCTTTGCTTTCCACAGGTCACTTTTCACTGTTTGTCATACTTCACATTTGACTTTCTAAGTATTTCCCCCCCATCTCTCTACCTGCTAGAATAGAGTCCATGAGGAGGGGAACATGTCTGTTCAGTTCATTTCCAAATTCCAAGAGCACAGAGCAGGGTCAGAGTTGCTAATCATTTGAAAGAACGGACCTATACAATGATTATTATAATTATAATAGAAAAAGGAATGAGAATTGACAGGAGAGGCTATTCTGCTGCTTATTTGTAGCATGGATATGTAATGGTTGGAACTAGAATTAAGAATATCTGCTAAGAAAATGAATGGATCCATATTTGAGTTAAGAATTCATTACTTCCTAACTGTGAGAGTTGTGGCTAACTACTTTACTTCTGGTAGCCAGGGTGCAAATGTATCCTTCACATAATTGCTGTAAAGATTGAGTGATAATATAAAGGACTTCACACAGAGCTCAACATAGTTTTTTCTTAATAATTACTACAGTTATCATTGCCTATAAGTAAAATTTCAGGGAATCTCCAAACTGAGAAGCAATGTTAGCTGTATGAACCACTCTCAGTAGCTTAACAACCTCAAAATTATATATTCATTTATATAGCATAAAATATATATTGAATTATATTTTATGAAACTTGATTCTTCTCATTATGTGCCTTGTAGGTATTCCCATATCATGAATAGTCAGTTTTTCTTTTGCAAAATATTTCATAGTGAGTGATGCACTATCTTTAAAATGGCAAATGCTGTATATATGAACATAATTGTTTCTAGTTTGCTGTTCTTACAAAAAAAAATGCACAAAATTCTCATAGTTTTATGTACCTGTGCCTGGACACCAGTAAAAAGGGTGAATTGAAAGTCCTAGGACAAGTGTATGGATTTTTCTTTCTTTCTTTCTTGTAGGAAGGATTTTATCAAATTTTAATTTGTATCTGTACATAGCCATGTGTTAGAATGCCTGTCTTCATACATCATTCACACTGGTTTATACTAAACTAAGTTTTTAACAAGTACATTGGTAGTTTTTAAATAACCAATCTTGTGATATTCATCATTTAAAAAAATTCACCATTTTTTACTTTATGTTTACTGTATGTTTAAATTAAGAAATTTAAAATTTTTATTCCCTTAGGTTTTAGTCATTTCCTTTTAAGACTTGTCATTCTTTGAACTGCTTTGTTTACTTTGAGAATAGTGAAAAAAAAACATGCTTGCTTCTAGATATTTTATGGTTCATATAAATTCTTTGTAGCAGTATTTTAGACAAGCTGACTCATGGAATTTAACTCTTAAGAAATAAAAGAGGAAGAGGATAAATTGAGTAGCACAAATATTGCAACATTTGAGAAGATGACAGATGCATTACAAAAGTTCTAGGAGAGAGATCACAGGGCCCCAATTCTGAGCCCAGCTTTATTCACAATGGAATTGAAGTTGACACAACAGAGTCATCATATTCCTGATGTCTTTTTTGTCAAAGAGGAAAATCATAGAGTCTATACCCTCAAGCTGACAATCAAATAAGATGGTAGATTTAAACTTTCAATGTACATAAATGTATTTTATCAAATGCTTTTTCTGCATCTATTGAGATGATCATATTGAGATTACTTTTTTTTTTTGGTACTGGGGATTGAACTCAGGGTACTGACCACTGAACCACATCCCCAGCCCTATTTTGTGTTTTATTTAGAGACAGGGTCTCAACTGAGTTGCTCAGTGCCTCGCCCTTGCTGAGGCTGGCTTTGAACTCATGATTCTCTGGTTTCAACCTCCCAAAGTGCTGGGATTACAGGTGTGCACCACCGTACCTTGCTTGAGATGATTTTTATCTTTAAGTTAGTTGATGTGATGAATTACATTTATCAATTCCTGTGTGTTGAGCCAAACTTGCATCCCCAGGATGAACCCCACTTGATCATAGTACACTATCTTTTTAATGTGTTTTTGTATGTGATTTGCCAGAATTTTATTGGGAATTTTTGCATCTATGTTCTTCAGGGATATTGGTCTGAAATTCTTTCCTTGATGTGTCTTTGTATGGCTTAGGTATCAGGGTGATACTAGCCTCCTAGAATGAGTTTGGAAGTGTTCCCTCCTTTTCTATTTCATAGAATAATTTGAGGAGTATTGGTATTAATTCTTCTTTATATGTTTTGTAGAACTCTGCTGAGAATGTCTGGTCCTGGGCTTTTCTTGGTTGGTAGGCTTTTGATGGTATGTTCTATGTAATTGCTCAAAATTAATCTGTTTAAATTGTGTATGTCCTCCCGATTCAGTTTGGGCAGTGCATAAGCCTCTAGAAATTTGTTGGTGTCTTTGATACTTTCTATTTTACTGCAGTATAAATTTTCAAAATAGTTTCTAATTATCTTCTGTATTTCAGTGGTATCTGTTGTGATATTTCCTTTTTCATCACAAATTTTAGTAATTTCAGTTTTTTGTCTCCTTTTCATTAGGGTGGTTAAATGTTTATCAATTTATTTTTTCAAAGAATCCGCTTTTTGTCAATTTTTTGAATTGTTCATTTTGTTTCAACTTCATTGATTTCAGCCCTGATTTTAATTATTTCCTGTCGTCTTCTACTTTTGGTGTCAATATGTTCTTTTCCTAGGGCTTTGAGATGTAATATCATTTATTTGTTGACTTTTTCTTCTTTTGATGAATGAGCTCAATACAATGAACTTTCCTCTTAGCACTGCCTTCATAGTGTCCTAGAGATTTGGATATGTTGTATTGGAATTCTCATTTACCTCTAAGAATTTTTTTTTATCTCCTCCCTGATGTTAAATGTGTTCTTGATCCACACTAATTTTACATATTTTCAAAATTTTTGTATAAATTGAATAACGATTCTAAATAACTCAATATTACATTGAAAGGAAACCATCTACACATAACAAGTGAATAGTGAACATATTCTGTAGGTGGCAATTAACAATCATTTTCAAATTTAATAAACAAAACTGATTCTAATGTTCTAGAAATTATCTCAAAACATTTAGCAAAGTAATATAGGAAAAATATATCCCATTAATCCTTATGGTTAAGGAAAGTAAATTTATACATACACACATTTATGCACATAAATACATGCTTATGTATATGTATGGTCATACATTTTTCAATTGCTAGCTTGTGCATTTATTAAACAGTATATTCCACTTGCTTTAAATGGTAAGGAAGGACATAACATGTAGAAATAAAAATTATGTAGGTATAGAGTTTAAGAATTTTAACTTGCAAAAGACAAAAGCATAATGTAATGCCAGTAGATTTCTAGTACCTCTTTTAAAAGAAAACTTCAAAAACATTCTTAAAGATAAAATGCAGAATGTCAAGGCAACATCTAGATTTAAACCACATGGCTCAATGGATCAAGATGAGGTGACAAATATACTCATTAAAAATATAAAGTAATCTTACCTAAATGTTTCACAGAAGCCATGGTAGAAGTTGCCTGTAAAAGAGACTAATTAGAGAACACCTTTGTGTATGCAGATAGATCTTATATAGTCATGGCCAGATCAATATGTAAATCTCACAGGCCATCTAGAAATATTGGCAGATATTATTCTTAAGTGAATAGTTGCAAACATGACTTAACTCTTTAAATGTTGACTTCCTTTCTTTCCTCTCCTTAAATTATGCTAAGAAACAAAGATACATTATGTTCAGTATAATTTGTCAGTAAGTTGTGCTCATATAGTAGATGGAAATTTTTAGAGGAAAAGAATAACTATGTCTCAAAGCATGAACTGGTGAAGTAGCTGGAGAAAAGATCATTAACTGGTAGCTAAAATCAGAATTTAATTAACAAATACCAAATACAAACTTAATTAAGATATTCAATTAATTTGAAATTTCAAAGGGCAGAAAGACAATTTTTCATATTTGAGGATACAACAATTTTAATGCCGAGAAATATTATACCTCAGAACTAGAGAGTGAATCCCTCAAGCGGAGTCTTAAAAATGAACATAAGTAGTGTATAAACAATTTTATTAACATCTGTACCTTCTGAAACTTTGTTTAAAACACATAACCCTTGAGCATTAGCTTCCTGGAACAGTTAAATACATATTCAGACTTACAAGCAAACACACTCACACAGTTTCCAAGCATATGGAAACACACCTAATTAGACTTGTTTGTGAAGTTTATTAAGAATTATGTTATATAACAATAACATTTAGAAAACAGAAAATACAGCTTTGACATCTCCTTCAGTTTTGTGTATTCTTTTTTGTGTTGTTTGAATGGAGAAGTGTGATCCTTCTGCCCTGACTGTTCCAGGAACCACTTGGCACAAATCTTGCTTTTGAGTGACATAGAAGCTTCTGTTAACAGTTTCTAAAGTATATAAAACAGTCTATGAAACCATACAGTAAAATCAAAACTTCATTTTCCAGGTTGAGTCTCATATTCTTAAAAGAAGAACCTACTTTTGGAGAAGGCTGAATTTTTTTTTTTTTTTTTATGGTACCAGTAGGTTTGTCTTGGAATGCTAATTCTCTAAGGTATTCTTGGAATACCTTAAAACATACTCTTAAGGTTGTCAAGAATCTATAGGATTAAAAGTGGACACATCTTACTCTAAGTGTACTTTTCTACTTCGACAAGGCACCATACAATGTTCTTTGCAAACATATGTAGATGTGTCATATATCATTCATATATATACACATACCTAAAACCGTGTATAACATATGTAATATATAACATTATATACAGTACAATGCAATATATATTATATATATTAAAACTTCCAGAAAGAAATGTATTTCTAGAAATGTCATGAATCATTTAAATTGCTTGATTTGTACCATATTTCCATAAACATTCTAGGAAACATTAGAATCCAGAAAGAATAAAATATGCAGGTCACTAATCTGTAATGTATAACACAGATATCTTATAAATTCAGAATCATTGTAAAGTATTGAAACTGTATGTTTATGTGTTTACTGGTTTGTGATTACTGGTTACCTGCTTGTATGAAAAATTGAAAACTTGTCAGGCAGGGGAAGAGTGAAATCTTCACTCTTGAACCTTTCAATTTAAATTCTGAATAATAGAGAAGCTTGACTTACCATCTTATTAGCCTTGACATTTCATTAGCACTATTAAAGTTTTCCTCACATTATGGAACAATGACAATGAAATAAAGTACTTTACCTTGTTGGTCACACAGAAAATTCTTTCCTCCTTCTAACTCTGCTTGGTAGGTTTAGGGACCATGAACCCTATCTACGCAAGCAAGTGTCTATAATCCTCATTGTTCTTCAATAAACAACCAAGGACTTGACATGTTTATTGTGACTGTTCCCTTTCAGTTTTATGAGTGTAACTTTTCTGTTTGGGGATGTGATTTAAGTAAACAATAGTGGGTTACAGAATCTTACTTGCTGTGGAATGTCATCCTTAAAATGACTATACTAGTCCTGCTACTTTCGTACTGAATTAGGACATAAATCCTCAGATTTCTAGAACACAGCTCGGTTTGATTTTGGAGCCCACAATTTCTCAAGTATGGTTAGCAAACTCTCCTGCTCCAAAATGCCTCCTATTCATGGATCCAGATAAAAATGTGAGGCAAGATGCTTGTTTTGTATGTTTCATTGTACTCTGATGTCCCTTTGTTAACATGGTGCTTTAGTGATCAGAGTGAATTCTAAGGATATCATTTTCCCAAGCTGCATTTATAAGGCTTGCAGCAGCATCCTCCATACAGCCTAAGGACTAAAAATATTTTTCTGGCCATGATCCAAAATTATTGCTAGGCCTGTTTTTCCTCTCATTTTCAATAACTCCTCAGGGAAAAATCAGGTAATCACAGTAGCTTAGAGGAAAGCAGATGAAAGTGAGCAAAAATCTGAGGTGAAATAAATCCATTAAAATACAAAAACTACATTCATGCAACCCAAAATACAGACATTAAATGTTGCCTATGTCATAAAAATGCATATTCAAAAAAAGTTTAATAAGCTTTCATGTGGGCTTATGAAATTCTTTTACCAACTTTTATTTTTTTCTTCTTCCTCAGTTACCCTTTATTTATAGATTCTTGTTAAGTTTTAACTTATGCATGTTTTTTATCTTAATTTTCTCTCAATGATATCTAGTTTTAGGTGTATAAATTTGGGATTGAATCAAAATTCACTTAATGCAATTCCACGCACAAAATTACAAATAACCCTAAATTAGAAGAAACCATGTGGTCCTTGAATCCTTTCATGGATATGCTTATTTTATACACTTTATTGATGTTTTTGTTTAAGAGCAGATAGCCTCCAATGACAGTTCAATACACAATAATGAACCTTCAAATATTATAACAAGAATTTTCATCAAAATTGATCCTTATTCTGTCATTTATTCTTTTAACCCTCATTTTACCACACAAAATACCATATGGCATTATTTTATTCTTCTATATATTCCTAGAGCACTTTAGTATCCCATCATAGAAGCTGTTCCTGAAAAGCTCCAATTATTATGCGCTTATTCTTTCATGAGTAGTAAAGGAGTACGTCACAATGAAATTCCCTACGAGGTATTCACTGGGAACCATGTTGATAGTGTTTACTATTATATTCCAGAGTTTAAAATAGTGCCTGATATATATTGTATGCTCAAATATTCAATGAATGGATGCTGAATAAACAGTGTCACAGCATAGATTAAAAACAGACATGAACATGTTAAATACTTTGGTAGGAGATAGATAACTTGAAAAAGCAAAGATACCCTGATATTAAGTTTAAAAGAACTGGGGATTTTCTACATGTGTGTTTTGTGTGTGTTCAATTTACATCATGTATGCAAAGCAATGTAGTTTGCTTTAAGCAAAAATCTGAATATCTAGTGTGAAACGATTTTACACTAAAGAATATTTTTATGAAGGATTTTAATTCTTTCATTCCACAGATATTGATTGAATTGTTACAAGAATGGATTACTTGTTTCTATGATATGTTTACCCCAAACATTTCAAATGATGCTATGTGTCAATTGTGTTTATAAATTGCCAGGAGTAGACATCTTCATTAAAATGAAGTTTTCTAAAATTAAAGTAATTTAATCACACAAATAAGCATGATTAAATATGAAATGTAGATCATTAATAAGTAATATATTGGTTTTTTCACCTTCTGAGTCTGCTCCATATCTTCAAAATATTTATACTCTGTCATCTAATTTGTACAGGCCAATCTGCTGTCTTCTGATAGTCTATCACACATATACATGATTACATGATAAGAGTTTGACTTCTTTGCATTTTTAATATTCTGGACTGCTCATTTATTTTGTTCAAAATAGCGGGACTTAACCAAATGCTCCCTGTCTAGGGAGGGTGTAGTATGGCCTCATCATTGGAGTTTTAAACAAAGTCAGTATCCAAAAGTCCTTTTCAGGGAAGTTATTTCCAGGGAAATGGTCCAAGATCTATTTCTTGCACTTCTTTCCATTTGTGAGATGAGGCATATTATCCACAGAGGCACTGTCTAACCAAACTGAAAAACTAGATGATTGAAAATAGCAAAGCAGATTGCTTATCTGCAGAATTATGTGGAAGTGAATATAGCATAAAGAAAAATTCAAATATCAAATGTAGCATTGTCCTGTGAAAACCTGAGTCAGACTGCTTCATTCAATCTCAAGAGAACTTTTAATATGGTGAAACTGAAAATATCAAAACAAAATGCATAAATGCCAAAACCCAGGAGAAAAGGACAATAAATAAAGCCTGCTAGTAATCCTGTCTCAGGAGAGCCTTCTAGCTCTACCTCTGCTATTGACTATGATAAACACAGCGGCGGGAATCAATAGGGAGATAAAGTAAATGTAACACTTATATTAAAAAAAGTGCAGAGATGATTACAGTGCACATATAGCATAAATGTGTGAAACAATGAAAGCTATTAGAATCTAAAAGCATGCCTAAAAACAGAAAGGGTAAAATCATTGTACATCTATTGCAGTAAGCAACTGCTCAAACTAAGGGTAAGAGCAAGCTCCCCAATGTCTTTCCACATCTCCAAAATGTGATTTTTCTAATACATTTGGTAACAGATTATGTGATATATTACTTAAGATTTAAAATAGAACTAATACAGTCACATATTTATATGATCTGTGAAGGAGTTAGTGATGTAAAATAAAAATGCCATTATACTAGACTTTTAGATTAACAGAATATTTGAAAGATTTACAAAAATATTTGCATATAGATAATATGCTGTACTAGTTTTTTTTTCTCATACATTTAAAAATCATCTTTAAGTGTATATATCAAAATTCAGACAAAAGAGCTACTAGTAGACATTATAAATTTGAATTAAAATATAGAATTTATGTTTTATAATTATATTAAAATTATTTTCAATATTTGGTAAATCACAATATTTAGCTTGATTGTATAAATAAAAATACTAATAAAAGGGATAATCTAAATATTCTTACCAGCAAAATATGGAGATTTAGCACAAAGCCAGCTTAGTTTTTCATTCACTGATAAATTGGGTTGCCATAGCAAGCCCATAGTCGCTGAGTTTCTAAGCAACCTACAGCTCCAGACTGCAGATACTTATGAGTCCACTGATCTTTCATCATCTTTAAAGAACAAATATGAACACTGTAGCAAAATCAGTTGGAGGATCCCTTGATTGTCCAGTAAAGAAGTGACTCTCATTCAATGTCCCCTGTACTGATAGACATTTATTTCTTTAAAGAATAGTACTTGTATAGGGGAATTATTTGAATACTCAGTGCTAGGTGGAACAAGTTAAGTGCAGAAAATGGTCAGCACCTCAGTACTAGGTGGAACAAGTGTAGAAAATGGTCAGTACCTATGTATTATGTATTGAGTAAACAAATATTTGTTGAATGAACAAAGCTGTAATATACAATCTAACTCTCTCTAGTCATTTATATAATGCTAGTTCCATCATTTATTGCATGTTAACATATGTTTAGTAGTTTTACTATGCAGTATGTCCCTTCGATTTATAAATAATTATTATATACTATAGTAACCTTGATAATAGTTAAACAGTAATTTTGCCCGAGATCTTGTGTTTAAAAAATTTTAATCATGGCTTGTCCAGAATATTTGAGTAACAATATTAACTACCCAAGAGACACACAAATTATATAGATCGAGATGAAAAGTTATGTTTTTTAAATGAGCTTATATTAGCATTTCCTGTTGCTGTCTATAAACACCTCTTTAGTCTCCTATTTTCACAGTGCCCACTGAGGCAAACCATTGCCTTTGCACTGTTCTAATTCACTAGGCTGCATTTCTAACTAAGATAATTGCAATAAATAAAATGAAGGCATGCAAATATTTTCTGTTCCTACAGATCATTGTATTACAATGCTAGTCCAAATAAAATGTCACAAAGATGAATGATTACATGTGACCAGCAAAGCAATTGTGACTAATTTATAAAATTTTGCCTAGTTCCATGCCTAGTTTTCTATACTTTGCATTGTCATTCTATGTAGCAAATTCTTACCTTGAAAAACATCCTTAGGAATGATGTGTAAATTGAAAACTGGCTTTAATTTACTTATTATTTTTGTGTTATCTTATATATCCTATTTCCTATTGCATTAGAGATTCAGTAGCCAGAGTCAATACATTACAATAATTGAGTTCTCTAACCTCAGTAAAATTACAAAATCTACTCTCAAGCAAGTCACAGAAGTCACCTGTTGACTAGTGCCATACCAGAAATTCCAGCAGTACAGACTGCCTGTGACCTCTACTTGTTGCACTGATCATCAGAAGCAAGGAGCACAGATCATTCTTTCTGTCCAGGAAAACAGCCACACTGCCTTAAAATCTTAATCCAAGAAAGCCCAAAATTTCTATGACTCTATTAATTGCGTCTTTGGGTTGAAAGTGACCATCTACAATTTAATAGCCTTCCTAGGACATGTATATCCTTCAGAATAAAAGATTTCTGCACATAAATTTGTACTTTTTACTATGTTGCTCTATTAAGGAATTTCTCTGTTGTTGCATACATGTAAGCATATGGTGGAGAGTTTAGGTAATTTCAAATATTTTTGAATGTCCTCTTATCAGTTAGTAATGTAGACATTATAGGCAAGATCATAGTAAAATTACTACACTTGTCCTCTCTCCACTTTCTTTAAATATAATTCTTATTTAAAAGTTTGGAACACCGTGCCTGAATGTGTAAAATATTCCACATATTCTGCTACCTGAGAGAAGAGAGAAATTCAAGTATAACCTAACCTGGGCAAGACAAAGCAAAAATCAGAACACAGCAAGAGGTTAGCACTGCAGGCACAAGTCTTGACTCTTACATCTTTAAACTAGGCAACTTTCAGTTATTACATAGATGTAATTACCAGTTAGAAGTCCGATGAAAGAATGCAAGGCCACGAATTTTAAAGCATTTTGAAAATGCTGTTGGGAGACAACAGAATAACACTGATCAGACTCCGGTCTGTTTGCCCCAAGTGCTGGGTCAACTCATTGCTCTATGCCAGACAGCCCCACCTCCAAGTATCCAAGAATGGCTGTGGAATTTTGATTGACACTCCAATGAAGCAGTAGACTCCTAAACCAAAGTAAACCCTGCACCCAGTGTTTGCTAACCTGTCCAGCTTGAAAATGAGCTCTCTTTATCCTGGTTCTTTTTCTTTCTTTTTTTTTTTTTTTTAAAGAAAACAATTACTCTGTTACTCTGTGACATTTAAAAGCACACTGCAGCAGTTCCCTCTCTTGGGATAGCTCTACGTATTTTCCCTGAGCAATTCCCTGGACTCCTTCCATCCTGTGTCTTAGTTGAAGGACTTTACATAAGTCCTCAGAACCACATAAGAACATTTATGCTGGCCTTTGGGAGGAGAAACAAAGCACTGATAAGTATTCCAAGTTTTAGAAAGCTGGAGATAGGGATAGCATTGGATAGAGCCCTGGTAAACTATCAAGTTCAGGCTCACCATAGTGGTGATACTCCTTTGTCATATGAGAGAACTAAGATGGCACTATTTATTTGATGGGTATACTATTAAATATGCAATACATAATCATAAATTAAGACAAATGTGTTCTAAAAATTAAGGGCATAATATATACTAAATGAAATAAAAATATGATTGCTCCTCAAATCATTTAAGAAACACCTGCAGATTTCAAGCCTGATGACATGCATCCTCATGCACTCACACATACCACATGAATATTTATCATGTGGCCACTATATGCTCAGAACTCTGCCACAAAGAAAAAGAAAGCATGATTCCTACAATGATGTTTTCTACAATGTACTTCAGATACTTCAATATATATTACAGTGTGTATCCGAGTGTTCCATACTTTGAATCAACCGTAGTTGGGAACATTCATTCTAGAGATAGTTACCTAGCATTTAATACAAGTCCACAATTTAGTTATCTTTATTCCCTCAGGAGATTGGTATAATAAATATTGAGGTTGTACTCATGAAATAAAGTGATTTCAAAGATTTATGAATTGGCTATGAATAGTACAGGCTAACACTCTACTCTTACATAACAGTTAAAAAAAATCTCCCAAGTTGTCTGAAACCAGCTCATAAATGGCTTGTTGTCTAAGCATTGATTTAAATCAATCTTGGCTGGTTCTGATTGAATAGTGGGTTTTAGATACACATTTTAGATACACAGATGAACTGTTATTTATTGATGCTACTAATACTTGAAATAACCCATTACTAGTGCCTGGCCAAACTGGCACTTAGTTTCAAGCTTACATTCTATATACACAGAAGACAATTTCACAAAGATTCATGGGGGGAAGACCACAGAGTCCTTTTGACTCATAGGACATAAACCTTCGCTCAGATATAAATAGCTATGACTCACAGTCCAGGGACCCTTTTGCCCACATCTCCATGTGATGCAGTTCTTCGCTTTCCTTCATGACCTTTATGTTGCAGAAGTTGAGAAAAACCTTAGGGTTCATACAGTCCTCATCATTTAACAAACTAGGCTTCAGAGAACCAAGAAAAACTTGTTCTGTATCATCCTGATGGTTATTTTAAAAGCCCTCAAATCAAACATTGCTTGATTTTTCTCACTGTGTTTCTATTTTCTCTGCTTTTCACTTCTTTTCACATCTCTTAGCCCAGACTCTGCCCCGATATTTGATAAGGTATTGCTTTAATATTTTGTGTATGTCATTATTCTTTGTTCTTCAGTGATGCTACTCAATCTAATAATAACCTCCTGGGTCATTTTAGTAATTTATATGTCTTTTTGTTTTCCATACATTGTTAATATTACTGTTACTATGAAGCTATTTTTTTTTAAATGGTGAGTCCAGTGTTTTTTTTAAATTTTGAATTTAAATTAAATCACTAAATAAAATTTAAATGGGCTATATTAATCAAATAGAAAATTTTAATTAAATTATTAATAGAATGACATCAATTAAACAATATATACTATTTCTTTCCCCTTATCTGTGACAACTTGAAAAATTCTAGGAAAGAATAAGGAAAAGAGCCAGGTGTGGTGGCTCAAGCCTGTAATCCCAGCACTTACGGAGGCTGAGACAGGAGAATCGCGAGTTCAAAGCCAGCCTCAGCAATGGCAAGGTGCTAAGCAACTCAGTGAGACCCTGTCTCTACATAAAACACAAAATAGGGCTGGGGATGAGGCTCAGTGGTCGAGTACCCCTGAGTTCAATCCCCAGTACCAAAAAAAAAAAAAAAAAGAATAAGGAAAAGGACAAATACTTATGCACACATTACCAAGGGTTAGGTGCCATGTTAAATACTTTTGTCAGAAAATTTCAATAAATGAAGTACATTTAGCCATATTTTTACAGAGAATATAACTGACTCAAGGAAGGTAAGAAAATTAGATAAATGCAGACATGTCCACAATTATGAAATAGGTAAACTTGAGTTTATGCATCTAGTTCACAAGTACTGTCAAAGACTAGTAGGAAACCATGAGCATGCTTAGTAAACTAAGCATTTTCTTTTTCATATTTAAATTTTGCCTTGTGTCAATATCAATCTCTCAGCAGAAGCATTTCTGTTACTTTGATGTTTGAGAATTATCTTATTTCCACATACAGATTATAATGAAAACATTTATTTATAGTCATTTAGCTTTAATGAATTAATCTTGACAATAACTATTTCTGAGTCCAGAGAATCTGAAAATAAACAAGACCCTTAATGGAAAGAAGCTTAGTTA
>PVHX01017149.1:0-40948 GCA_004024805.1 Geosciurus inauris | reverse complement strand
TTTGCATTTTTTAATATTCTTTTTCACAAGTGGATGATTAAGGAATTATGCATCATAAAGGAACCTAAGTGAGCTATATTATGAGTGTACTGTCTTTGCACATACATTTTGAGTATATTCCAAATACAGTACTTATTCATATTTTGCTTCCTAATCTTTTTGTTGTACAGGGATCCAGATTTCTATTCTTAAAACATGATTGTTTATATGTGAAGCATATCTTGCTATTGCCTTATTTTTGTTGCTTTTATTCATGGCAAAAATTGTCAATATGAGAATGTATATGTTTTATGCAACAAACTTAATAAAGAAGTTGAAAGAGTGCACTGATTGTTATATTACAAAGAAATGTTCATCTTAAAGGCATCAGCGATGCAAAATGGAACTGATTTTAAAGCAGGAAATAGAATAATAGTGCTTTTAAGTGTTTGACAAGTAATAAACAGATAAAAATACTTTGGACACTCTGGTTCTATCCCTTTTTCTTTCAGTCTCATTTTAAAATATTTATAACTCTCAGACTAAATTTTCCTGATAACTTAATAGCCTTTTTACATTGACTGTTCAATTAGGTAGAAAAGATTCCTCATTAAGAGTATATGCTTGGGAGCCAAACTGCCTAGACTTGAATCTTGACTTCACCATTTACTAGTTAGTTAACTTGAGGCAAATTACCCTCTTTGTGCCTCTGTTTGTTTATCTGAGAAATGGAAATAAAGTACTTACCTCAAAGAGTGTTTCTGAAAATGAAATGAGTAAATAATTGTAAAGGCCAGAAAACAGTAGGCACTCTGTGTTAGCTATGATTACTAATTCTTGGTAGCATCTAATGTAGAGATTCTTAACATAGAGTCCATGGAGCTTAGTGGGGAGGGTGATTTGTGACTGAGAAGCAGGATAAATTTCAAGTGTATAGGCTTCTCCCTTTATGATCTTCCTTAAGGAGCCCTGGATGTTTGGTTGTATTTGGTGTATCTTTTTGCTGGTTGTAGATGTTCTCGTGATGTTAATGACATTAAAAGTCAATAGGCTATTGACTGAGCCTGGTGGCGCACACCTGTAATCCTGAGGCTGAGGCAGAAGGATTACAAGTTCAGGACCAGCTTTAGCAACTCAGCAAGGTCCTATCTCAAGATAAAAAGGGCTGAAGTTAAAGCACCCCGGGTGCAATCCACCGTACAAAAAAAGTTAATTGGCTATTGAGATTAGAGTAGACTTAGAAGTTCTGTTACTTTTTCACTCCCTACTTTTGAGTCAACAATACAGGGTTAAGCAATTTATAGGATAATTTTCAAGACAGCAATAAGAGCTTTAACCTAGTGATAGCTGTAGAGAATAATTTATAGACAATCTTTACTAATGGTTTTGTGAATAGAGTTCATGTGGATAAAGATACTTAATGTTAACAGCAATATTGCTTGTTCTTTATGATTTTATGTGTAACTTAAAATTTTTGTCATATAATATCACAGGTGAGTGTACAAAATAATTATAACAAGTTTTTGCATCATATTTTTAAGGAAAGAAAACATTACAAATACCACTTTTTCCTGCCCTTCATTAATACAAATAGAAATAAATATTGTGTTGAAATCAGTGTGAAGGCTTCTCTAGAACATATCACAAAAAATGAGGAATATTAGAATGTGAGATACATAGCCAGTTGTAACCTAGGTATCACAAAATTATTTAGCAAAATGCTAATACTAATTCCCAACAGCAAGAGTTCCTCTTGCTCCATATTTTTGCCAGTATACTATTAGGTTATTCCCAATCTGATGAGCTTGAAATATCTTTGATGTTTTTAACTGGAGTGTGTCTAATTGCTATTGAGTTTGGTCATCTTTTCCTGTATTTATTGGACATTGTGTTTTCCTTTTATGATTTCTTTGATATAAATGTTTTTTAATATTTAACTTTTTTCCTCATGATTTGTGCTTTGTGTGTCTTAAATCCTCTTCTCAGTGTCATACTTTTTTGGGGAGGGAAGGGGGGTGCCAGGGATTGAACTCAGGGGCACTACCACTGAGCCACATCCCCAGCCCTATTTTTTATCTTATTTAGAGACAGGGTCTCACTGAGATGCTTAGGGCCTCACTGTAGCTGAGGCCAGCTTTGAACCCATGATCCTCCTGTCTCAGCCTCCTGAGCCGCTGGGGTTACAGGCGTCTGCCACGGCGCCCCACTCAGTGTCATACTTTTTATACTTTTCAGTACTCATACCCAATTTTCATAGCACCATTTATTTAAAAGTCCATCTTTTATTTACCTGTGTCATATACCAGACTTCCATATTATTTTGAAGCCCTTTTGTTTATGTATTATACCAGTTCTGTATTCTAGCCCTGTCACCCTTTTTAAGTTATATTTAGCAATACAGAAAAAAATTGCTATCTGACAGTGAGCACCATCATGATTTTTACTGTTTTTCACAATTGTTTTGGCTATCTTGAAGCCACATACTCTTGTATAAATTTTAGGATGAGCTTGTCAAGTTTCTAAAAATCTGTGGGATTTCATTTGGAAAGAATTAAATTGCATTTCTAAATCAATTTGGGGAGAATTGTCATAATGCTTAGGTCCTGTGTATTTACAAACATGGTGTATCTCTTCATTTATATCTTTTTGCCCTTCAATAAAGCTTTATAATTTTCTACAGTTCAGAGTTGTATCTATTGGTCATGTAGCTTTTGCTATTATACATAGTAAATTTAAATTATATTTTAAATTGTTCATTGCTGCTGTACAAAGAATTCTGTGGATTTTATTGACTGATAGAAATATGAGACAGCCTTTCCAAACCTTTCATTATTTTAATAAAAGTGGATTCTTTTTATGTAGATAATTATATCATCTGCAAATATTGATAGTTTTGTTTCTTTATTATGTTTAGAAATTAGATAAACCTTCCCTTTCTCTAATATATAACTCTTGAAATCTATGAAAATAGGAAATATATGCTTATTTGGTAATGGAATTGATATAAACTTTGTTTCAGTGTAGCACATGTAATCACGAATTTATACTGCGTTGTCTCTTGGTCATTTTAGTAACAAAATTTGATCAATATCACTTCTTACATTGTGGAACAAGTGGAAATTTTCCAGTTAAATTAAACTGATCAAAATAAGACAATACTATTATGTATTTTAACTGTCATGCCAAGTATATTATTGCAATTTTCTTGGATTTTGCTTGTACAAGAATAATATTTGCAAGTGAAGCCATGCTTGCTATTTGAATTATAAAGAATGTGGTTAGATTCTTTAAGCCAATTTTTAGGTTATAATTGATATACAGTAAACATACCTGAATTACTTAATAAGCCTTGAAATATATGTGCAGAAACTCACCACATCAACATAATTAACATATTATCAATCCCCTCCCCATGTTTCTTGCTGCCCCTCTCACCCACCCATCCCACTTATTTCCCAGCAACCACATAGGTTTGCATTTTCTAGACTTCAATGTAAATGCATTTACAACCAGCATACACTCTTTTTGTTAGGCATCTTTTACTCCACATAAGCATTTGAGATTCATCCATGTTGAGCATATCAACAGCTCATTCCTTTTTTATTGCTGAGTGTTCGTCCATTGTGTAGATGATCACAATTTGTTTATACATTCACCTGCTGGTCGATATTTGGGCTGTTTCAAGCTTTGGGCTAATACAAATAAAGCTGCTGTGAACATATGAGTCTTTTTATAGACATATGCTTGTTGTTGTCTTGCATAAATACCTAGGAGTAGAATAGCCAATTCATATGTTAGGAATATATTTAACTTACGAGAAGCTGCCAAAGTGGTTGTGCCATTTTACATTCCCACCAGAAATATATGAGAGTCGAGTTGCTTTACATTTTCATCGAATGCTTGGTATGGTCAGAATTTTTAATTGGAGCCATTTTAATAGGTATGTAGTGGTATTGTTCTAGTTCCGCAATTAAGCCCATTATTGGATTTGTTTTTTATATTCTGAAGAGCAGAGATTTTAATTTTGGTAAAGTCAGATTTATTCTGGTTTGGGGGGTTTTTTGTTTTTTTTCTGGATTGCAATTTTGGTGTTGTGTCTATAAAAGTTTGCATAATCCGCCAGGCACAGTGGTGCATGCCTCGGGAGGCTGAGACAGGAGAATCACAAGTTCAAAGCCAGCCTCAGCAATGGCAAGGCACTAAGCAACTCAGGGAGACCCTGTCTCTACATATACACAAAATAGGGATGGGGCTGGGGCTCAGTGGTTGAGTGCCCCTGAATTCAATCCCTGATACCAAAAAGAAAAAGAAAAGAAAAATTATATTCTGGTGTTTTTGTTTTGTTTCCCTCATCTCTTCAAAAGTTTTGTGATTTGAAGTTTTACATTTAGAACTATGGTCCATTTTGATTTGATCTCATGTATGGTTCAAGGTAGTGATCAAAGGTTTTTGTTCTTGGGTTTTTTATGGGGGCAGGTGTTTGTTGTTGTGGCATATGGATGATTGGTCCCAGCACCATTTGTTGAAAACAGCCCTTTGTCCATCGACTTGCCTTTGTGCCTTGGTCCGTATGTGTATAAATCAATTTTTGTACTCTGATTCTGTTTTGCACACCTATTTGTCTTATTTGATACCATTACCACATTATCTTGATTACTGTAGCTTTGTAATGAGTCTCCAAATCAGGCAGTGGTTAGCACTTTGTACTCTTGCAAGTGGTTTTTGTTAGAGTTCTTGAGTATTTTCATATGAATTTTATGTTTTTAGAACCAGTTTGCTAATTTCTAATGCGCGCGCACACACACACAAAACACCACTTGGCTTTTAATGCGAATATTATTGAATCTACATAACAATTTGAGAGGAATTGGCATTCTCATATTAAGTCTTCTGACTCAAAAACGTGGTAGAACTCTACATTTATATAGGTCTTTATTTCTCTCAGCAGTATTTTGTGGTTTTCATGATACATTCTGTACATGTTTTGTGATTTATCCCTAAGTAGTTAACATTTTTATGTCATTGTAAATAGGTTAATTTCAATTTCCAAATATCCATATAGAAATATGCTATCAATTTTTTTAATATTGACCTTGTATACTGCAACCTTGCTAAATTTACTTATTCTAATAGATAAGAATTATCTCATATTTCCAATACAAGTTACAGTCTGATTTCCTGGCACAGCCTGACAGTCTGATTGAGTATTCACATTTACAAGTTCCAAGAATGAGGACTTGGTATTTTGGGGTGTCCAAATGTACCTAACATACTATATTCAATAATTTTATTATTAAAAATAGTATGTATACAGAAATTTATGAAAATGTACCTATTTAGTTCTCAAACCAAGAAACATTACCAGTTTTCTTCAGAGTCTCCTCAACCGCCCTTCCCTGATGCATTTCAATTCTAAATAATGTGCTAATTTGTTTTTTGTAGCTTTCACATCTTAAGTAGCATGTGGTTGTGATTGTTGGCTTTTGAAATTTATAAAAGTAAAATCATGCTTCTTTGCTTATTTTCCTTGCTGTTTTAAAATATATATATCCATGTTGATGGATTTACCTTTAGTTTATTAATCCTTACAGATGTAGTTTCATCGTGTAAATATATCTTAATTTACATACCTATTTTATTGATGGACATTTGGATTGTTCAGAGCTTTTGCTGTTATGAAATGATAACAGTGGAATTGATAGACTGTGGATATACAATATACATTGTATATACATGTCCAACTTTGGTAATGTCAAACCAAAATATTAATACCAGTTTACACTCTCTCTAGTCATGGATGTGGGAAGCCCATTGTTTATGGTCTTATCAATACCTAGCGTTGTTTTCACTGTTTAACTTGTGCCAATCTGGTAAATGGGAAATGTTTCATACTGGTTTTAGTTTTCCAAACTATAAATGAGCTTATTTCTCAGTGTTCACATTCTTTCTGTGAAATTGCCAATTGTTGTGTACTACTTTTTTCTCAGTGATTTGCTGTAGTTCCATAATACTGTGGATACTGGTCTTCTAGAATTCTGTCACAGGTATCTTCTCCCAAACCAGTACAATGAATGTACGTACAAGAGAGTCAAGACTGCTCTGAAATAATTTGTGTAAGATTGAAAAATTTTATTCCTTGAATATTTAATAAAATTTACTTGGATAGCTGGGCATGGTGGCACACACCTATAATCCCAGTGACTCAGGAGGCTGAGGCAGGAGGATCCCAAGTTTAAGGCCAGCCTCAGCAACTTAGCAAGGCCCTAAGCAACTTAGCAAAACCCTATCTCAAAAAAATCAAAAGAGCCAGGGCTGTAGCAAAAAAAAATTCTAGAATTTGTTTTGTGGGAGGATTGCTTTTAAATTACTAATTTAGTCTTGGTTATGATTATAGGATTGTTCAGATATTGACTCTTCTTGAGTCAGGTATACTCTTCCCTAACTTTTCATCTGAATGTTCAAATTTATTAGCGTGAAGTTCATAATAGCCTGTTACTTGTGTTTCTAACATCTGTACTGCCTGCAGTTCTTCCTTCTCTCATTGCTATTGTTTTGTGCCTTCCAACCTTTTTTGATTCATATCACCATTTGATTCATGTCAATTTGATCCATCTTTTCAAAGGATCTAGTTTGAGTTTACCTTTGCTATTTTATGTTTATTTTCTTTGTGCAATGTCTACTCTTCATTAGTTCTTTCCTTCTACTTCGTTTAGGTTTGCTTTGTGCTTCCCCCCCACTAATTTGAGATGATACTTAGCTCATTAATTTTTTCAACCTTTCTTCTTATATACATATTTGATATCTTAAATTTTCTACTTTATTCCACAGGTTTTTGAAATGCAATATTTTTTCATAGTTGCAAATACATTCAAATTTTCCACCTTAATTTTTCTTTGCTCCCCTGGTTCTTTAGTAATATGTTTCCAAACATACAGAACTTATAATATTTAAAGGTGCTTTTTTTCTACTAAGGTACATTGTGATCTCTGCAATGTTCAATCCCTTAAAATTTCCAAGGACTTACTTTTGGCCCAGTTTTATAGTCAAACTTCACCATAGTCACGTACCATATAAACTTCAGTGAACAACAGAGCACATACATGATGGTTCAGGCCACATAGTCTGGGCATAGTCTAGGCGTGGCGAAGGCTACACCATCTGGGTGTGCATATGCACACTCTACAATGTTTGTTGAATGAGGAAATCATCTGACTATGTGTTTCTCAGAACGTGTGCCTGTCATGAAGTGATGCATGATTATTTCATGTGCTTGAATGTGTATTCTGTTGAGCGTGGTGTTTATGTTTGACTTATATATCAGGTTATTAATTTGATTGTTTAAACCTTCTATATTGTAACTGAAACAACTAAAATAGGGATACAATAAGCTGAAAATTAACAGTGAGAACAAAGTATATCAGACAAAATAGGATCACCTCATCAAGGTTCTCTCAGCTTCCTGAATCAGGACTTTGTCTTTTGCCAAATTTGGAAAGTTTACAGGCATTATTTCTTCCTGCTTTTCTTCCCCATCTTCTCTCTCTTCTTTTAGGACCTTTATGACATGAATGTTAGATTTTTGTATTCAAGTCCCACAGGTCTCTTGAGACCTGCTTATTTTTTTTTCTAAATATTTATTTTTTTAGTTGTAGGTGGACAGAATATCTTTGTTTTTATGTGGTGCTGAGGATCGAACCCAGTGCCTCACGCGTGCTAGGCGAGCACGCCACCACTGCGCCACAATCCCAGCCCCCTGCTTATTTTTTAATAATCCATCTTCTCTCTAGAAGTCAGGCAGTTTCTAGTCTGTCTTCCAATTCACCATTTCTTTCCTCTGTCACTTCTGCTTTGAGTCCACCCACTGAATTTTTGGTTACTGTATATTTTATTTCCAAAATTTCCATTTGGTTCCTTTATCTATCAAGACTTTGTATTTCTTTGCTGAGACCGGTTTTCATTTGCGTGATTGTCATTGCTTGGAGCGTTTTCACATGACAGCTTCAAAGCTTTATCAGATAATTCTAACATCCTGGCATCTCATTGTTGTCATCTCTTGTCCTTTTCCCCTTTAGTTGGAGACATAACTGGCTCTTGGCATGATGCGTGATTTCAATGGAGGCTGAACATTTGGGGTATTACGTTATGAGACTCTGGGTCTTACTCCTGTTCTAGCAGGCTTCCTCTGTCACCTCTCCTGCAGTGAGAGTGAGGGCCCCTCCCTTTAGCCTCACATGGGTGAAGTGTCAGCCATTCATGTGGCCTTTGCTCATGTGAGTGTGGATGAGAACACAGTTTTTTCCTGTGATGTTTTGCTGGAGGACAGCAGTAGTTGTGTAAATTTCCTGTTTGTACCAGGCTGCCTCTTTCCTTGTCCTTTGGCTAGCGAGAGCCATCTTTTGTTGGGTCAGGCTTTTTTTTTCCCTGTCTACACTCACTGCTATTTCCAGGTCACCAGTTTCATCTTCAGCCCCAAGTCTGGGATTTATGAAGCAAAAGGAAAATCCAGACAACCCTGTGTTGTTTCTTGGGTCCTGAGGTCCCTAGAGTCAGTTTTTCTTTATCTCTCCACCTTGCAGAGACTTTGTTTTATATATAAAGTCCCATGTTTTTCATTGCATTTAGCAAGAGAAATAGGAAAAGCACATCTACTCCCAATTTGTGGGAAGCTGAAGTCCTCCCTTTTATTTCTTTAATTGCCAAACTATGTATTTCATCAGTAGGGTAGAAGGAAGGAAGACTTGGGAAAGAGAACATGCTGTTGTTTCTCTATCTTCATTTCCCTCCTGCTTAGCATGATAGCCAGTGGTGCTAGAATAATCATTCAAAGTATGGAAATAGTTTTGTATTTTTAGTACCAGGGATTGAACTCAGGGACACTCGACCACTGAGCCACATCCCCAGCCCTATTTTGTGTTTTATGTAGAGACAGGGTCTCACTGAGTTGCTTAGCGCCTCGCCATTGCTGAGGCTGGCTTTGAACTCGCGATTCTCCTGTCTCAGCCTCCTGAACACTGGGATTACAAGCGTGGGCCACCGCGACCAGCTTGGAAATAGTTTTGATACAAACTTTCCCTTTTCAAGAATCTCAATCCAGAATATTCAGAGTGCAGTTTCATTTTAAATCACAGGTTGTGCTTATGCATGACTTGAGAAGAAAAGAAGTGGAACTTTTTTAAATATAGAATGTCAGTATCAGAGATACAACACCCTTGCTTTATAAATAGGATCTGAAGTGTGATCAGCTTATGAGAGTAACAACCATGCTAGTCCCAAACAGGAAGTACAGCTGGACTCAAAATTCACTTTCTTCCCCACTATACCATATTACTTCTATTAACAGTTTTGGGGGGTTGGGATATTTTTTAAAGGCAGCAAGGAATGCATTTGATTGCTAATAACAAATAACCTACTGATACAAATATTTATCTGTTATCATATATCCAAATGCTTTACCTCTTTGAAAAATTAAATGAATAAGTACACCATAGGTGTTTACACCCACCACATGTCATCTGTGGCTGAGAGATTTAAGCAAGATAAGGAGTGAGAACCATTGCATTTGAGAAGGTGGTGGTTATTGTCCTTGGCAAGGACTATTAAAATGGAAATTCTAGGAACACAGCCTAATTAGAGTTGTCCAACAGACAGTGATTTAAGGTGAGAGGGCAAAAATTAGCAAATATGGATGATTCTTTTAAGGCACTTTGCTATATAAAGGAGAACAGAGAATTGAAATAGCTGAAGAAAGATGTGAGATCAAGGAAAGCGTTTTTGTGTGCTTAAGATTTAAGCTATTGCAGCATATTTTTAAGCTGGTACCAGGAGGGAAGGAAGGCTGATTGCAGAACCACATTCTTGAGAAAGGGACAGAGGAAGGAACCCGATGCCCAAGGGAAAAAGTTGGCCTTGATGACAGCAAACACAGTTCATTCATTATATTAGGAGGGAAAAGCAGGATTTCAAAAGGTTAGTTTGTAGATTTGGTGGCAATTAAATTAAGAAGGTCTTCTCTGATTGCAGCTCTTCTCTCAGTGAAATAAACAAGGTCATCACTATCAAGAATGAGTAGAGAGGGCAGTCGTGGTGGTGCACACCTGTAATCCCAGCAGCTCAGGAGGCTGACAGGTAGGTTGTGAATTCAAAGCCAGCCTTAGCAAAAATTGAGGTGCTAAGCAACTCAGTGAGACCCTGTCTCTAAATAAAATACAGAATAGGGCTGGGGATGTGGCTCAGTGGTCAAGTGCCCCTGAGTTCAATCTACAGTACCCCCCACCAAAAAAAAAGAGAATGACTAGAGAGGCAATACAAAGGTTTAAGTGGACCAGAAATCAAGTGAAATGGAACACTGTACATAAAAATGAAATAATAGCCGGCCGTGGTGGTGCCCGCCTATAATCCTTGCAGCTCAGAAGGCTGAAGCCGGAGGATCGGGAGTTCAAAACCAGCCTCAGCAACAGCAAGGCACTAAGCAACTCAGTAAGACTCTGTCTCTTAAAAAAATACAAAATAGGGCTGGGGATGTGGCTCAGTGGTCAAGTACCCTGAGTTCAACGCCCCGTACCACCTCCCCCAAAATAAATAAATAAAAATGAAATAAAATTATATTTGGGATTCTGGCCAACAGAACAGGATAGGGAAGAAAGTAAATATTAGAAATCAAGAAAAAAACATTATTAACACATAATGTGTGTCCATATAGAAAACCCAAGATGATCTACCAACTGACCATTAGAATTAGTTTAGAAAGAGAGCTGCTGGATATAAGATCAATGTACAAAACTATTTCTATGCAAGAGTAACAATTATAAAGCATAACGTAAGACAATATGTCATTTAGAGTAACAAGGTTAGGAAGCTAAAGATAACAAAATACACAAGATTTTTGCTAAGAAAACTAAAGTCTCTTGTCTGTATATGATTTCAATTGAAATTCCAAAATTTTTGGAAAATCTTGACAAGATGAGTCTAAAATTGTTATGGAAAAGCTAAGTCCCCAGATAGCCAAGGTACTCACTCCTAGAGAAGGTGGTGGAAGGATTTGTTCTACTAAATAGTAGCACTTACTGTGAAGCTATTGTAATTAATATAACATGGTATATAAGGAGAGGTGAATTGACCACTAATAAAAGAAATATTCAAGAAAGGAATATATATGTAAATTAGATATTACATAGATGATATTGTGGATTCAGTGCCTAGATAATGCCTCACACATAGTAAGTGCTTGGAGTGTAATTTTTAAATGTTTGGATAAGAATGAGTAGGGGGAAAAAATGGGCACTTTAAATATTTGATGCTGGGACAACAGGCTACCTGTATTTTAAAAAATTAGATCGTTTCCTTGGACCATAATTAAAATCAATTTCAGATAAATTAAAAAATGAGAGGCAAAACCTTAAAAAAAAATTTTTAAATTTAATACAGACTGCAACAGTATCCTCTTGACCTTGTATAGGCAAGGGTTTCTTAAACAAAGTATTCACCATAAATGAGATTATTGATATATTCAACTCCATTAAAACTTGGAACTTCACTGCTCTGAAAATAAATGTCACATCTATATGCAACAATGGAGAATATGTCTCAGATTGCTAAGTGAAAAGAGCAAATCACAGATTAAATGCATACAGTGTGATACTAGTAAGCTCAAAAGAAGAAAAAAGCAAACTATATTGTGTAGGTATATATTCATATTTGATTTTTTTAAAAAAAGCAAGGGGATGAGCCAGGCATGGAGGCTGTAATCCCAGCAGCTCAGGAAGCCAAAGCAGGAGGATTGTGAGTTCAAAGCCAGCCTCAGCAATGGTGAGGCACTAAGCAACTCAGTGAGACCCTGTCTCTACATAAAACACAAAACAGGGCTGGGGATGTGGCTCAGTGGTCAAGTGCCCTTGAGTTCAATCCCCACCACCGCCCCACCCAAAAGAAAGGGGATGATAAGAATAAAATTCAAAATGTGTTTACCTTGAGTGAGTTCCAGATGAAGCATAGGGGGGCTTCAAAACCACTCCAGTGTTCTAGGTTATAAATCAAGTGATGGATTCATGTTTGCTTGACTTATATACTTCATAAGGGCAGATGGTAATATGGTTATGTTTAGTTATACATAAACTTATGTATCAAATATGACATAATAAAAACTTTGAATAAAAATATCATAGCATGTGCCAAATAAGACCTGTAAACAACTGCCAGGTGGAGGCAGCACCAGCTGTGGCCCTTCTTCTCTCGTGCACTGCCTGATTAGTCTTCTGCTCATCAGACCCTTTTGCTCCTTCCCGTGCCCCTGTCCTCCTACTGCCTTCCTGCCGCCTCTCTGCCACCTCCACCTCAACACCCACTACGATAGGACCAACCCACTTCCATCATTGCCACAAGGGTCGAGTTTCACTGTTATTCTCTGCCTGCCTTGGAGATAACCGGAACTTGGTTCTGCCTTTTTTTTCCCCTTCAAATATGCATATATTCCCCTCTGCTTTCCAGAAAGAAGTATCACAACACTCTTTCCCACTACTTCCCCCTTAATCATCAAAAACAACAACCTCACACACACACTGTAATTTACTTTGGAGAAAGAGGAAAATCATTTACTTACACATATGGTGGAACTTTTGGCCCTGACACAAATCCAGAACGAAGACAACCAAAGCAGTTACTTAGGCCACCTGGCTGGGAAGGTTAGATGATAAACCAGAAACATGGACAGAAAGAAAAGTCCTTTATTTACGTATTTACTTTGTGTCAGGGATACATCAATGAGCAAAACAAAGTACCTTGAGGTGCTTACTATGTAGAGGTAGAGGAAAACAACACAGACTGAACAATCTCAGTACATTTTTTTAAAAATGTGTTACCCAAAAGTTATGTAATGCTTTGTGGCAGGAACAAAAGAGGAGAAAAAATAGATTCAAGAGTTTGAGGGAGGTTGGAAGAAGAGGGATTGAAATTTTAAATACAGGTTATACTTAAAAGTTTCACTATGCAAAGTGGGATTTGGGTTTTTTTGATTAGGTGGTCAAGATAGGCCTCTTTGAAAAGCTGGAGTGAAATCTTGAACAATGAGGGTGTTGATCTCGAGCTTACCTAA
The DNA here is from genome assembly GCA_004024805.1 of Geosciurus inauris. Taxonomy (NCBI): domain Eukaryota; kingdom Metazoa; phylum Chordata; class Mammalia; order Rodentia; family Sciuridae; genus Geosciurus; species Geosciurus inauris. The sequence continues at coordinate 27,882 of PVHX01017149.1, read as the reverse complement.
GAGCTGAGCATCTGGGCAGAGGTGCAGACAGGGAGCATGTCTGTGTGTGTGTGTGTGTGTGTGTGTGTATGCACGTGTGTGCACAAAGCAGAAAACTATGAGTGATAGGGAATATTTATTCAAAGGTATTTATTAAAAGGATTAGGCGTGATGCAATGGTGGGAGCTGTGAAGAAGCCAAAAGAAGGAGATGTCTCTGCATTAGGTGACAGACCTGAAGTCACAGTACACTAGCAAGAACAGTAGGGCCAGGTGTGGTGGTGCACACCCATAATCCTAGCGGCTTGGGAGGCTGAGGCAGAAGGATCGTGGGTTCAAAACCAGCCTCAGCAATGGCGAGGCACTAAGCAACTCAGTGAGACCCTGTCTCTACATAAAACACAAAACAGGGCTGGGGATGTGGCTCAGTGGTTGAGTGCCCCTGAGTTCAATCCCTGGTACCAAAAAAAAAACCAAAATAGTAGTCAGTCAGGAAGCAAAGCGGAATATGAAACAGCAGAACCAGAAACAAACTAATCTATGGAGCCAAGTTGAGAGAGAACAAATGAGAACAAACCCAAAAGGACAAACTGGAACACACTCAGTCTCTGCTTCCCCCATCGACTGCACAGGTGAACTACAGAAACCATCTGTGCCCTTCACTGAAGAGCTGCACGTACCAGGCTCAGTATTCAGGAAAGATGAAGGAGCTCTAGCAGCAGCTGCAGGAGCCGCAAGCCTGGAGGCTGCCCCACATCAACAGAATAAACCAGGCCAGCAGCAAAAACACGCATGTGCCACACCAGAACCTGGCACCCCCGCACCCAAGGGTACAGCATCCTGGCTGTTGTTTCACTGCTGCCTCTCAACTCACCAAGTTCTCTTGTTGCCAAGAGCCAGGGCCAGGAATTCTGGGAAACGTAGTTCAAGCTGAACCAAATCAACACAACTTAAAATGGTAATCAAAACAGAAAGGATACCAGGCTGGGGAGAGCATGGGGGAGAGCAGTAAGGAATGAGGACTGGAGAAGTATATTTTGAACAAACCACACCTGGGCATTAACTCATATGATTCCCTCTACATTGTCTAGAAACAACCTACAAATATAGTGTCTTAGTTACCTGAGCTGAGGAAGTGCCTTCAAAATACAAAGAAGAGGGCCAGCTGTGATGGCACATGCCTTTAATCCCAGTGATTTGGGGGGCTGAGGCAAGAAAATGGTAAGTTCAAGGCCAGCCTGGGCAACTAAGTATATCCTGTCTCAAAGTAAAAATACATGTATATAAAATCTGGGGATGTGGGCTGGGGTTATGGCACAGTGGTAGCGTGCTCGCCTAGCACGCAAGAGGCACTGAGTTCGATCCTCAGCACCACATAAAATAAAATAAAGATTTAAAAAAAAATAAAAATAAAAAAAAATCTGAGGATGTAACTCAGTGATAGAGCACTTGCCTGGCATGTATGAGATCTTGTATTTAATCCTCAGTACCACAAAATACAAAGAGGTAATGGTGGAGTGGTAACAAATGACACTGGCAATTAAAATTTAACTAAAATTAGAATTTCCCTTTGAGTATCTAACTGAAAATAAGTGATCAGTGATGTAGTTTCTAATGTTAAGCAGAGAGTCTTGGGTTTGGCCCTGAATAGAACTCAGAGCGGGAGAGGTAAGATCAACCCATGGGTTAAGGAAGTTCCCTTGCAGCTTTTTTGCATTGTTATTGTTTGTTTTTATAATTTCATGGAAAGGCCTAAGACATTATTCTATCTTGCAAAATATCCCTATGATGCTAGCCTGATTGCCTATCTTGGTGTTGGAGCAACCGCCACAAGACAAAGCATAAACTCCCTACTCATTAGCAATTAACTATCCACTATCCTTTCTATCTCAAATTAACAGAACTCCATTTGGTGCCACCCAGCTAAAAAAGCTGCATATTTCCCAGGCTCCCTTGCAGCTATCTGTGACATTGTGACTAAGTGCTGGCCAAAGGAATGGAAATGCTACTGTGAGGGATTTTAAAAGTCTCAATCTTAAATAACACCTAACAACAAAAACCAATAGTAAGTATGAAAACATGGAAGTTTGTCTTTAAAAATCAGGACCAAAGTAAAAATGCCTGCCCTCACCATGTCCAGTCAGCATTTTGAAGTGATCCTTTATAGTACATTAGGTCAAGAAATTAAACACATAAGGATTGAAAAGAAGACCCCAAAATGCATTATTTATGGATGATATGATTATCTACATAGAAATCCCTGAAGTCTCTAAAAATAAATTATTAGACATAAAAGATTTTGATAAGATCAATATAAAGCATAATTTCATTTCCATATACCCAACTATGAAAAAAAAACATAATTTATTTTTAAAAATAAGTATCAGTATTATTGACTTAAAAAATCACAAAACTACAAAAGTTCTAGGGAGAAATCTAACAAAAGATGTGCAAAATCTATACATTTAAAATTATAGAATTTTAACCAAAAAGATTGAAGAACATCTAAATAGAGAAATATCCTGTCTTTATTAATAGTTAAGTCTTCATAAGCAAGACAAATTTCTCCAAATCGATCTATAGATGCAATCAATTACAGTCAAAATTCCAGACAGGTTTTTTGGGGAATGTGAGTTGATTCTAATATGTATGGAGGAGCAAAAGGAAATCAAGATACTTTTTGAACAAGAAAGTTTATCCTAGCAGATCTAATGATTTTTTATGAAGTTATAGTGATTAAGATAAGATGATATCAGTGCAGTAGTCAATAAACTGCCTAGTAGATAGAATAGAGCCCAATTATACCTATACATATTTGAAATTTTAAGACAGGCTAAAAGTAGCCTGTCTTAAAAAATTAAAGACTTAATAACAAATGGGGCAGAAATATTGGTTCTCCATGTGGAAAAATGAAATCAGATCTTACTTCACACCATATACAAAAATCAAACATATATTCTGAACCTAAATGCTAAAAGCAGACTTTTAACCTTTAAAGAAAAACATAAATGAATATTTTCCTGATCTTTGGATAGGGAGGAATGAGATACAGAAATACTCTAAGCATTTAGAGGCAATACTCACAATTTTATATATATAAATTAGTCATCAAAATATACTGTAAAGAAAATAGAAAAATTAAAACTAGGAGAAATTATTACAGCACAAAAAGTTAGCATGCAGGATATATTAGGTTCCTACACACCAATAAGAAAGATAACAGAAAACTGCAAAAAGTTCACACAGGCATTTCACAGAGAATAAAAGAAATGTAACTAATATACATGAATCAGTATTCAGCCTCATTATCAGGGTAAATCAAAACAAGGCAAAGACACCAGTTTACATCTATTTATAAAAAATTAAGGCTGACAATAAAAGTTGGAGGGTAATAGAAATCAATGTAATCAAATTGCGGGCAAGAGTGTGAATTAGCGTAAGCACTTGGGAAAATCATTTGTCATTGTCTCGTAAGTTTGTTCATGCTTTAAGACCCAGTGATTCCACATCTAGGTATTTACCCAAGAGAAATGTTGGTACCTGCATAATATGAAAAAGAAGAATGTTCATAGCAGGAAATATTTTCTTAGGCAAAGAAATAGAAACAAAATGAATACTTATTGGCAAAAGAAAATATATATTTTAGTAGAGTCACACGGTGTATTATAACAGGTGAAGATGAATAAGCTACAGCTTTCCTGACAACATGGATATCTCAGAAACAGTGTCAAGTGAGAAGAAGCTACAGAATTATTAACTGAGAAAACCCTATATGCTATGTGTTTAAGCATATTTGGTAAATATATTTTTAAAGAGCAATGGAATTATATCAAATTTAGGAAAGGAGTGACCAATGCAAGCGAGAAAGTGGGGATGAGTGGGGGCCTTTGCCTTCTCCTTAGGTCAAGGTAAAAGGTGATCATCTAGTTCTTGGTTGGACAGTGGTCTCACCAGGTGTTGGTTATTTTAAAAAGTAACAAAGTAAAAACGACACACATGGACCTGTGATGATGGTGTGCCATGAATCAAGAGATTTAATTAATTGCAATCTGTGCACTTGGAATCCATTTTTAAAACAAAAAACCCTGACAGCTGTAATAAAATAATTTTTTTCTTAATCCCACTGTAGGAGCACTCCCCATACCTTCAACCCCTCCCTTCCCTCTTTCCCCATTCTATGCTGATGAATGGCACTGCCTGAGGGCGGTGCCCCTTTGTTTGTAACTTTGGGCCATGATTGGTCCAGGACTGTATATAAGCTTTTGCACTTTCTGGAATAAACGGTGTTTCTGTGTCTCGCTCCGGCAGAACAGTTTACCTACCCCAGAGTCCGGGTGGAGTGACTCGGTGGACCGTCACCCCAAACCTTGTCCCACAAGACCCCACTTCGTCCTTCCCCGAGGACCCCATTTTTCATCTCTTGGGACCCCAACTCTTCAAGCAGACCCATGAGACACGATTTAAAGCAATATCCCACTACCTGAATGCAGCAAGCAGCTTCTCTTAAAAGTCTCAGTTAATGATCTGGAACATGCTTTTATGACTTTCCAATGAAGTATGAAGTGTTACAGTTCTGTGTCAACAAAGTCAAGCGAGCTCTGTGCAGCTTCTAGGTCTGGGAAAGATTTTTGAAAACCTTCACTGGGAACTTCAGAAAGAAACAAAAAAGATGTCAGCTAAAGCTGCTTAGGGACAATTTTTCATTTGTTTATTTTAAAAATCTGGTTCTAAAAGGCTCATTTAAATTCTAAGAGAAAAAAACAAATAAGAGTATTGCATGTTTATTCTAAATGCCAGCATTTGGTTTGGGCCGAGTTTGTGTTGTAAAGTGTTTTAAGCTTTTCTTCTGTGTAATTCCCTATTGAAGTTTTCTTTATACCTTTACACACCCCTCATCCCTCAGTTTCCACATAGTAACATAGGCATTTGATTTGATTTAAAACAGGCATTTTGATTTAGAAACAGAAGAGGAGGAGAGTGTATGTATTTTTAAAACAGCATCCCTTTAGACAAGCAAATATTCAGTGCCCATCATCTCACAGGTAAGATTTCATAAGTAGTCACTGTGGTGCTGTGAAAAGTGACCAGAGTTAAGAATCAAAGCCAGGCACAGTGACACATGTCTGTTATCCCAGCAACTTGGGAGGCTGAGGCAGGAGGATCACAAGTTCAAAGCCAGCCTCAGCAACTTAATGAGGCCCTGAGCAACTCAACAATACCCTGTCTCTAAATACAATATAAAAAAGGGCTGGAAGCCAGGCGTGGTGGTGCAAGCCTGTAATCCCAGCACTTAGGGAGGCTGAGACAGGAGAATCACGAGTTCAAAGCCAGCCTCAGCAACAACGAGGCACCAAGCAACTCAGGGAGACCCTGTCTCTACATAAAACACAAAATAGGACTGGGGATGTGGCTCAGTGGTCGAGTGCCCCTGAGTTCAATCCTCAATACCAAAAAAAAAAAACTAAAAAAGGGCTGGAGATGTGGCTCAGTGGTTAAGCTCTCCTGGGTTTAATCCCCAGTACCAGAAAAAAGGAACCAAAGAAAATTTATTCTGTAAGCCTCTGGTTTGCTTCCAACTAGCTCTACATTCATGAGCCTCAGTTTCCTTATCTGATGGACTCAGGAACCAAGACCTGCCTTTCTTACCTCAACGTTAGTGAAGTCACGTGATAGATGCCAGCAGTCAACAGTTGATAGTCAAGCAAGTCAGCAATTGGAGGTACTAACAGGAGACCCCAGAAATGCATATGGCACTTTTACCTCCACTTTATAGCACTTGGAGCATGGGTTTACTGTGTATAATAAGCACGGAGATTAGGGTTCTTTTATTTTTGCATTTCTGGAAGAAATCATCAACTCTTATCTGATATGTTTCATGTCAAGTCCCTAAATCAGGAATGTAACTCCAAATTTATAACTTTGTTCTTATGATAAAAAATATAACTCATTTTGCAGAAACCTGTTTTATGATGATCCAATTTATGTGGCAGTTTCTAGAAAAATTTTATGGTGATAGCTGAGGATAGCCAGTCACTGAAATATTAACTAGTCAGTGAAAAGTGAAATGATATGCACATGTGGGCTTTACCTTACACTAGATCTATTTTCCAAAATGGTACCTATCAAATGAAATACTGTCCCCATTACTTCACATTACCATTTCAAAGGCTCTTTATTTATCTTTATTTCTGGTTGATCACCCTTTGAAGGTGCACTCCCAAAATGTCAGCTCAAAACTTCTCTGCTCTCCAGGTTCTTTGACAAGCAAGTTAACAATCTGTAAATAAATCCTTAAATGTCCTCGGGATCCGCCATTTGCAGGAATCCTATTAGAATTGTTCTGATATGCAATCAGCTCTTATTATGGAGCTGACCTGAAGGTGTACACTGGGCTTTCTGGGGTCAGCAAACCTCTACAAATCCAGTTCCAGGCTCTCCTTGAATTCCTCTTTCAAATGCAGGGAAGAAGCATCACGCCCCCCCCCACCCCCCAAAAATCTTTATCTTGTATTTTTTTCAAGAGGAGTAGGAGGAAGATCTAAAATAGTTAGGTCTGGCAGCTTAATCTGGGTTGGCTGGCTTTGCCAGCAATCTGTACAATGTGTTTTTCAAGGATAAGAAGCTTGGGCCTTGGGCCAGAGCTCATGTCTGTCATCAGCAAGAAGAGAAATGATCCCTTTAACCCACTGCTATGCTCTGTTTACCTTTGTACTTGAACATGAAACCATGCCTTCCACAGGCCCAGAACTGCTCAGAGTTGCTCCTTCCCTCTTTCCAAACAGAACCTTCCCGAGTCCGCCATTTGGGCATGTCAGGGCCAGCGCTCTGTGAGGTAAAACTCCAAACTAGCATCCACTCTTGGTGTCCTGGTTTAATCTTTTCAGGTGGCCAAGAGGCTCGGGAAGGGGGCTTGAAGTACTCTTGCTTTTAATACCTGCAAATGTCATTTCCTAAAAGGTCAGAAGAATATATACATGTCGACAAGGTGCCTGTGGCTGCCAACCACAGAATCTCAGGGGCAAGAGCTCTTTGATAGAATGTGGTTTTTATTCATTATGCAAAACTTCATTCCAGCATATGTCAATTAGAGCCAAGCTACTCTGAGCTACTCTGTACCCTTAAGGGGATATCTGCTAAACCATGTTTCCTGTTTCCTGTCAACCTTACTACAGTCACGCTGAAAGTGTCAGAGCTCAGAGCAGAGAGTTAAGGTGAGAAAGGGGGATGGTATTGGTAATGTGGCTAGTGGCCTGACCTCTTCTCTGTCCTCATTTCCCTTTCCCTGCCTCCCCAGCAAAGCGATTTCCTCAGGGGCAGAAAAGTAGTTGGTCCTAACTCCTTTCATAAGGGCACAAGGCAATGCCACACAGGAGTCTGGGCACATGCCACGGTCGCCCTCCCTTCTGTCCTTACTCTGCCTCAAAGCAAAATAGCCCAGCCAAGACAGAGGGAATAAGTTACCCTCTCAGCCCAGCTTCCCCAAACCCCACTTCTCAGGTCAGCACAGTTTCTAGGACAGCACTGTAGACCTGGGGGGTGGGGAGAGAAGGGTAAGAGAAGCCCCAGAATCAAGAAGGCATGATCTCCTTCATTCTACTCCAAGATAGAATGAAGGGAAAAGGAAGATTTAGTACTTTAACTTGTAAGCTTAACAGTGCTGCTTACATTAAGATGAAACTTTCTTTCCTGAAATTGGGTCCAGTGAAGTCCACATCGCTTGTGTTTAAGAAGCAGTGACCCAAAAGAGTGCCAGCCATTCCTGCCCAGACTTACAGCATTCAGTACTCGTTGAGCTCCTACTGTGCGCCAAATGAAAAAGACATGGCTCCCTCCTAGCTAGACTGGGAGGTAGTGGGAGTCTTGAACGTCTGCCGATCTAATAGGGATCACCAGGAGTTGTTAGGGGAACTCACAAAAAAGGTTCCTGACCCAGTCTCAGGTAAAGCTAGAAGGAGATGTTATTGTACTGGATTGGGGTGAGGAGAGGGATCATCTTCTGAGCAGTTCCATCCCCTGGTCTCATCCCTGCCTTCCCTAGGCCTCTGTGTCTTCACCTGGCAGGTGAAGGAGTTAGAGAAGATGACTCAGCCTTTACCAGCTCAATAGGTCTGCGGCTCCTTCACCCATATCCTGGCAGAGCTCCATGCTCTCAAAAGACAGAGCCCAGCCTCAGAGTGGAGCAGGTGGTGTGTTGGGGTTGAGTTGTGTCAAGCTCCTCCTGACTCCAGGAACCAAGGACAGCCACTGCTGGCCTCAGGTTTCAGAAATTGTTTTGTGGGTGGGAAGCAGTGTGTTGGCAGCGTTGAGCCTGACATCCTGCCAACAGGGCATGAAAAGCAGGCCAGATGGCACACTCTCACTAGAAGAACCAGGGTGGATTCTAGCTGTGACAAAGGTGCTGAAGATCGTCTCCCTCCATCTTCAGCCACTACCCGACCCTGGACAACATTTCCCCAGTAGCAGCCCCAGCACCCAGGCTGGCAGCCCTCTCTTTCCTGTCCATGCCTAGATAGTACCTGAGAGAAAAGTTTCTTCATCTGGGCAGCTAGCCTGGGATCTTCTGAAGGGAATTTCACTTCCTCCTCCCCCACCAAATAGCACAGGTCGTTTTGTGTAATGCGAACCTTAAGGGTCTCCTGCCTCGTAAATGCACTTTGTCTTTCTCTTACATGCAATGCTGCTATCGAGATCAAGATGTCTTTCTGAAGAATTCCTGCCCATCTTCAAGATTTAGCCTCTGTGGCCTCCTACCCATCCTGTGGGTTTCTACAATTCTTTTTTGCATCTCTTCTACAGATTTGCAGCACAGCTTTGCAATTTTCTATTGCCCTGAGCAGATCCCCAAGGCAGGTACAGTGTGAGGCATCTGTCACCTAATACCAAGACCTCAACCAAAGCTCTGTAAATGCTGCAATATGTTCAAGTTCCTTTTTCTCAACTAGTCTTATCTTAATTTTTATGGTCTCATCTCACATTTACATCTCATCTATCTTATTGAATGGTAGTGCTGGGTCATCTGGTGGTGGCTTACTATTACTTGTAAAACTCTGAAAGGCCATTCTCCTGTACCATCCAACAGCAAGTGATCCGTTGCTGGTGCCAGGGTCCAAATATTGATCACCAGGGGTGTGTCTCAATCCAGTAGTCCACAGACCCCAAAGGAGAAGTTCACGGGGCTTTGTAATGCTCGTTTCCAAGGCCAGCTCCAAGTTGAACAGCCCCCATTTAACTTGACTTTTTCACATCTCTTCAGCTTCTCTTTTTAAATATTTAATGTTTGCTTTTAGTGCATTAAGATGCATAATTCTTGAGTGTACATATTTGTGAATTTTTATGCATACACCCATGTCAACACTATCCAAATCAAGATACAGAACATTTTTCCCAGAAAATTCTCTGCATTCCTTCTAAGCCCTCACCACTATTCTGATATCTGTCATCTAGAATTATTTTTATTGACTCTAGAACTTCATGTACATAGGACCATACCATGTGTTTTCTTTGGATGTGTCTTCTTTCTCTCAACATAATGCCTGTGAGGTTCAATTGTCATGTGTTTAAGGAATTTTCTCTTTTTTAGAGCTATAATATTTCATGGTATACATATACTGCAACTTGTTCTCCCATTGATGGCCTTTTGGGTTGTTTGCAATAAAGCTGCAACTTTTTTGAACTTCCTTGTACAAGTCTTTTGTTTCTACTCACTTTTGACAGTTCCAGGGAAACATTGTTTTGTGTATTTGTTATTAAAGGAAAACCTTGACAAGACCTTGAATTTGCTGCTGGTCAGCTGTGAGGATCAGCAGGCCCAAGGAGCACAGGACAGGAACTCAATTCCCAGTGACCCAGGGTAACATCACCTCAACTTTTTTTGCTTTGCTGTAGAAAAGAGGATTTGGTAGAAAGACACAAGTGATTTTGAGCAGTTATTTTTATGCACTTATAAAGATTCTTATATTCTTGATAAGGACCGGGGCTGGGGGAGGACATGGGATAGGACGTTAAGTACATGGAACTTAGAAAATGGCATTGAGCCACCTACAGCATGTGGCCCCAAGTTAGAGATGGTTTTCCTCTTTTGCAAATGGAAAAATTTTCATTTCTGTATAATCATACTCATCATAAAGCATCTTTCACTAGGATTCAAATGAAAGAGGTAATCTTCTAATTTCTGTTAAAGAACTTCAAATGTCCTTGGGTGCTGAGGGCCACATGATATTTTCATAGACCTGCATTTCCCTTCTGACTCCCTTCCCAAATGCATCTGACATCCCAAGAAACTCTACTTGGTGAATATTCAAAGATTCCTAATGCCAGACCCCTTCTCAGGCTTCCCAGGTTTTAAAAGTGAAAGAGAATTCTTATTAGGAACTTGCCATGTGCCAGGTACTATGTAAGATAGTTGACATTTCTTTTATTTAACCTTTACAATAACACAGTGAGTTAGGTTTTACAATTCCTCTTTGACATATGAAGAAACAGAAGTGCAGAGAGATTGATGAATTTGCCCAAAGTCACACAGCACAGCTAAGATTTGATCTCAGGTACGTTTGGCCCTTTTGCCTACAGCAGTGAGTGTCTGAGCTGCTGCCCACTGGGAAGGGCCTGAGGAGCACAGCCTCAGCACAGGGCCAGGGTGCCTACTTACAAGGAGCGTATGGAAGAAATAGCCTCATTCCTCACCTCCAAGATCCTCCTCCCTGGGCCCTGCCCTGGCAGCTGCATGCCGAGACTCTTGGGTTCATTGTCCTCTGGTGGCAAATCCAGTATAATTTCATGCATTCTAATTTCTGAGGATAGCAGATCAGTCTCCCCTCCCATTTGCCTAGAAAAGCAGCTTATTTAGATAAAAGCCTCCAGGGAAACAGTCATAGAAAATCAGGTAAGAAAACAAGAGGCTTGCAACTGAATATTCCTCTGCGTGTGTCCTATGGAACCGTTTGTAGTCACAAGGGCACTCTGAGGTTGGGAGAAGCTGTCAAGAGGAATGAACAAGCATGCCACAGACCATTCTGGAAAGGAACTCCACTCATCTTGGAACACTGGATTTCAAGCACAAAGGGCCAGGGGACAAAGGTAAATGAAGCCTGCCCTTCTCCATCTCCTTCAACTACTCCTCCACCCCAGCTTCAGACTCAGCTCTTAGACGTATCTCAGAACACCTGAAATCAAGTCACTGTCGACTGCAAATCTTAAGGGGGTTAAAGGCAGCACTATGGCTGCAGGACCGTCTCCTGGAAAAATATACCAGGAGGGACCCCCCCCCCCCGCCCCGGAAATTTGGATGGATAGCAAGCTGATATATTTCAGGGACAAAGTATAGGGAGAAAGCCCCTTGAAAAGAGTGGGCCCCCCGAAGGTGGATTCCAGTTGACACAGGAGAGGAGAAGTCTCCATATGGCCACCCCTAGGGAACAGGGGCTCCCAGGAGGCTGTGCCTTCCAGGCCAGCAGAATGTGGCCAGTGTACTCTGAGCAAGCTTCTAGCATCTGGCAGCCCTAAGCAGTTTTCTCTTTTACAGAAAGGCAAAGGCTATGAATGCTGGCCTGGTTCCCAGAATGGAGGCTGGAGGGAAAATGGAAACAGCTGCTCACCCGGACCAGCAGGCTTGGCATGAGCGGTCTCACAGAACCTGTGGGCTCGGCACAGGCATGTCCGCACAGACACCAGAGGGAGAGGTGCAGCCCAGGCTCTGCTCCCTGAGGCCTGGCCCTTAGTTGGCCTGAACCACCCTCTTCCTGACCCTTTCAAGGCTCGAAGAGAACTGGACGGAATCTCAAGTCCTGCTTGGGGCTTCTTTATGTGTGCATGAATCACCCTGAGTGCCTGAGTCCATCTTGGGCCGGGATGACTCACCTCTCCTCTGGCCCTGACAGCTGTCCCTCCCATCCTCAGTGGCTGCCAGCCCATGGAAATCCTCATGGCTTTTCCTCCAGACTCCCTGCTGGGCTCAGAGTGTGATGGAAGATTGGAGAACACCTGCAGCCGGTCTCGTGCTTACATAGCTCCAGGTTTGCTCCAATCCCTGGAGCCCAGGACCTTAAACCTCCTGTGCTTTCCATATCCCCAACAGTTCCAGGGACAGAGCAGGTACTTAGGAAGTATTTATGGCCTGGTTCATAATGGGACTTGTCAGAGTCTATAACTTAGGGTCCAACAAATCTGGGTTCCAATTTGAGCCGTGCCGCCTGCCTGCCGACTGCGAGGCTGAGTTGAATGCCGGGGCCTCTCTAAGGCTCGGCTTTCCTGGAGCGGGAGCGGAACGTGGCTAATACCTCACCAAGCTGATGGGAGGATTAAACGAAGTAGCATATGGCAAGCCCGAGGGGGCCTCCCATAAACGAGAGCTCCCTTTATCTAAGCAACCAGAATCCTTGCTCACTCCCTCTCCAGAGAGGAAGACAAGCCAGTTGAGCCTGTCAGGGCAGGGACCTTGTTGGTTTTAGGGGCACATCTGTCGCTATGGAGGGTGAATAGCACATCTGCTGGGATCCACACTTATCATGGGGAGAGGCCTTATGCTGCGGCTGTTGCCGTGACCAACGGGGGTGATATGTGCAGAAGGGCCCTGTTTAAACCCAGCATGGCACAAGCCTGGCTCTGCAGCCCAGATCCTTAAGACACCTGCTCTCTCTGACACTCGCTCACCCAGCTCCTTCTGGCTCCCCAGCCTCTCGCCTATTGGAGGGAGTGGAAGACTGGTGGAAGGGACACCACAGAAACCTTTCACGGAACAAATTAACCTCACAGGATGTGTTTCTAGAACAAGGAGTTGGGGGAGGAGGTAATACATGTAGCCTTTTCTGATGAGCAGGAATTTTGCCTTCTGCTTGTCTTAAATCTAAATAAGCCCCACAGTGATTCCTTCTGATAGGACCTCGTGTTTCAGACACCATAAGGATGATGGATGTACATAGCACGCTAGGTCACCTTATAGTTTACAGAGCACACTCAGGTACATTATTTCCTGTAGTCCTCACCACAAATCCTAGAGGCAGGCAGGAAGGGAGCCCATTGTACAGGCAGACATTGAATCTGAGAGAGGTTGGGCAACCTGGCCCAGGTCATATGGCTTAGTACTGGAAAGATGGGAACTCATCCCCCAATGTTGACTTGGTGTTCTTGCCATGACAAGCCAGGGAGGAGCAAGCACCAGTGTTTGGCCTCACCTGTTGAGCCACTGGTAAGGCACTTTGCTCACATGCATTCACATACTCTGCTTCTCCCCTGGGTTCAGTTTCCTGTTGCTAGGGCCCAAGAAAGGACATGGAGAGTAGGACCCTTCCCTATGCTACGGACCCTACTTTGGGAGAATAGTATTCAGGGGCTGCAGGGGGCTCTGCATTCAGAGACCACCTTAAATCTTGGCCTAGCACATTCAGGCTGCCCCAACAGATCCAGGGGTTTGCCTTAGACCCTGTCTTGTTGAGATTGCAGGCAGTGAAACCACAGGATCCCCCTCTGACTCAGCGACCCACCTCACACCAGAGTCTGAGTCTGGGCGGTGTAACATTGTGCCCTGCTAACCACACACCTGGTAGGGGCCAAAACAGGGCTAAAAGGCCACTTCCAGGCAGTTGTTACCAGGACTGGGTCAGACGGGGTCATGCAGGGCAGGCAAAGCCTTCTGCACAGGAGCGGGATAGTGGTCACTTCAGACCCACCCAAAGGCTCCTTTCTTCACCCTTCTGTGCTGCGCTGTGCCCTCCTGTCCCACTGTGGTGCATGCAGTACACATGAGCCCAGGGAGTGTTGAGAAGGGTCAGGGAAGAAGTCGGGTGTATTGCATAGTATCTTCATTCATTTTCTATTGCTGTAACTGAATACCATAGAGTGGGTAATTTATAAAGAATAAAAGAAATTTAGCTCATGGCTTTGGAAGTGCAAGGTCAAGGGGCCACTTCTAGTAAGGATCTTTTGCAAAATGCTTTGCAGGTGGCACAGGACACACATGTTGGAACAGAACATCCTAGCTCAGGTCCCTCCTTTTCTTCTTATAAAGCCATAGTCTCTCTAGATTAAGGCCCCACCCTTAAGGCCTCACTGAACCTCAATCACCTCCCAAAATTCCTGCCTCTAAATACCATAGTCAAATTAAGTTTCCATTCTCTATCTCAGCATGAGTGGGCTATCTCACAATGGTGATTCAATTTCAACGTGAATCTTGGTGGAGACATTCAAATTATAGCACACCTTGACTAAGAATAAAGAGTTCATAGTTCCACAGTTTTATATTAAAATATGACTCCATTTTTAAGCCTCTGATCTTAGGAAGTCACTGAACTTCCTATGTGCCAGTTTCATCTTCTGTAGCCTAGGGATAAGAATAACACCTACCATGTGGGTTATTGTGCAATTTAGATGAATCACTGAGAAGCTGAGGGTGTAGCTCAATGGTGGGTGCATGCCTTGGGTACACAAGGTCCCAGGTTTGATCTTCAGCATCAGAAATAAATAAATAAAGTCACTGAATGCAGTGCCTGGCCTAAGAGACTGCTCCACCCATGTTATTATTAGTAAGTGGTCAGTAAAATTATCAATTTTTACAGTTGTAGTGCCATGCAAATATTGAACAACTGTTGTTGGGACTGCTTACCACTCTCGGCATATCATAGGTTTCACTTTTTGTTCTGCTGGTTTCCTTTCTCCCCACTTGGAATGAAATCTCCATGAGGGCAAGATTTGAGACTCTTTTGTTCACTGATGTATCTCAGTGCCTACAAGGCTATTCAGTGCGTAATGAGAGGTTGATTTGCAGAATGAACACTGGAAATGAGGAGAGGGAGAAAAGTGGAAAAAAATTAAATCTCCTTAGATACACAGTTGACAAGAACTACCCAGCCTACTTTTTTGGGGGGACAGGGAATTGAACTCAGGGATACTCGACCAATGAGCCACATCCCCAGCCCTATTTTGTGTTTTTATTCAGAGACAGGGTCTCACTGAGTTGCTTAGCGCCTTGCCATTGCTGAGGCTGGCTTTGAACTCGTGATTCTCCTGTCTCAGCCTCCCAACGTGCTGGGATTACAGGCGTGCGCCACCGTCCCTAGCCAGCCTGCTATTTTTATAAATGTGATCATTGTGTCTGGACTGGCTTAAAATCCAAAGAGGGTGGGACACAGGGAAGGAGAGGAGCCCTGAGGCAGACTTAGGGGAGCACTACAGCAAGGACACACACCTTGACTAAAGTGTCCCTCAGCCACGCTGGACCAAGGGGTTCACCAGTTGCTAAGAGCAATTGGAGTAGAAGTGGCACCCAAATCCCACTGCTTAGCATTGGTCTTTGTTGGACACAGAATGATGCAGAAGTTCACCATCTGCTCAGTGGTTTCTAGTTGTCATTTCAAGCACGGATTCACTCACTTCAGTATATGCTTTCAGCTGCCTGTTTAGGTGTCTAAAGGATAATCAGTAGAGATTTCTGAACCTGGTAAGCTCCAAAGGAAAAGTGCCAGCATGATTCTGAGAGCAGCTTAAGTGCGCTAGCAGTGCTTGGGCATTGAGCCTCCATGGGGCTGGTCCTCGTCTGCACGTGCTCTATATTATGATGAGGTCCCTTCTTGGACCAATGACCAGACACCGACAGCTGCCCACGAGTGAGGAAAGGGTGGCTCTGCAGTCAGCCAAGACAGCCCCTTTCTTACTTGAACTTGGTGTAGAAGATGCTAATTGATGGCCATGTGACTCTATCATTACTCTGCTCTGAAGTCAGCTTGGAACTCAGTCTTAAAGTGGACTACTTTTCTGTTAGAAAATGTGCAACCTAGGGCCCAGTTGCCTGCTGGGACCTGGGAGAACATGTGAGGAAGACTGAGGATGGTCATGGGGACTGGAGGATCTGCTACGTCCGCCATTGATCGAGACAGAAAGGGGAAGAACCTGAGTCAGACTCAGGCCCTGGCTGGAAGGAGAGCTGGGAGGAAGGAAAAGGCAGAGGGTCCTGCAGAGCCCAGCATGCTAGGCATCCCAGACAAAAGCCTAAGAAGGGCTCTTCAGGCCCAGGAAAACAGAGGCAGGTGGCCTGGACTCAGGAAACGTGTCTCCTTGGAGCTTTGTCTTACATTTGACTGGATACAGACAAGGTTAGCATCTTCTTTTTTTTTTTTAAATATCTTTATTTATTTATGTTTATGTGGTGCTGAGGATGAAACCCAGTGCCTCACGCATGCAAGGCAAGCGCTCTATCACTGAGCCACAGCCCCAAGGTTAGCATCTTCTCATGTTGACTGATCCTATGTGTTTTCCCATCTGTAAAATGCCTGTCAGTATTTTTTGTCCATTTTCATACTTAACTGTATTTCCCACTCCCTCCACACCATCAGGAAAGCAAGATCCAAATGTTCTTAATTCTAACCCTTTGTCATTTGTGTGTTACACATATATAATTTTTCCCAGATTGTGGCTTAGCTTTTAAGTTTCTTTAAAGTACTTGCAATGAACCAAGGTTCTTAAATTTAATTAGCTGAAATTATTCACCTTTTATGAGTTGATAGGTTTTTGTCTGTGTCTTATTTAAGAAATTCCTTATCCCAAGATAAAAGAGATATTTACTTTTACTATGTATTTTTGACTGGATATTTCCTTCTTATATTATTTACTTGTGACTGGTTATCCCACCCAAAGGATGCTGCCGCTGCTCCTGCTGTTTTAGAGCCTGTGCTCTGAGGCAGGAGTAGGCAGGTTCCACACATGCTATGCTGTCCCCTGATGTCTGGAGGGCTACTGTGTCAAGGCTCTGTACAACCTTAGGAGTACCATTCCCGGAAACAAACACAGCCATATGCTATAGCCTGGAGGCTGGCTTCTGGCTCTAGGAGGCAATCGCCAGGCAAAAACTACTGCTCCTAATCTCCCTGGTACCTCGTTCAGGTCAGTGCTCAAAGTGCCCATGAACCGGAGGTCATCAAGCTCTACATGCAGATAGAGGCAGCACCCTCCTGGAGAGACTATGAGAGGTACTTTGAATACTGTGACCAGCACAGAGCTGTCTGCTCACCACATGCCAGGATCTGCCAGGGACCATCTCCCAGCTAGTGACAAATCTTCCAGTCAGGGCCACAAAGCAAGGCTTTGTGACACGGAGTTAGTCTGCATCCTGCCAGGGTAGGGTTCTAGGCCGAGATGGTCAGCCCAGGCCACTGTGCACAATGGAGCAATGGAAGTCAGCGTGGAGAATAGCAACAAGAAGCCAACTCCCTGGCAGCCACCGGATCCACACCCACATCTCAAGGGAGCAGGGCAGGGCAGGATTCTGCAGAATAAACTAGGCAGCTTGAAGCTTACAAAGTCTGGCCAGCTCCCAGGCAGGCTCCTCAGACACCCGCCTGGGCCTGATTTTCCAGTTCTCAGTCTCCCACGCCTGTCAGGAGGCACTCGATAAATATTCAAGAGGCCCTGGCCTCTGAGCCCACATCTGGAGGACATTCTTAGGCAGTGAATTGAAGAAAAGCTGTGAGGAGACCTGTAAAGGAATGCTGAACCTCTGCCTCTGCTTTCTGCTGGTGGTTTGCTTTTAAGGGATCCCTGGGAAATGCCCACCTCCAGGTCTAAATACCTGAGGTGGATGCTTGGGTCTCAAGACCAATTCTTAGGGAAGAAGGGGTGGGAGGGGAGTCTAGCTTCTTGAGCAGCCCGGAGGAGAGAAGAGACAGTGGTAAATGTGGAATTTAATGGGCATTTTAAAACACCAATAGCAAGTAGTATTGTTTTAGGTGCTTATTATTTTTTTTCTTTTAGAAGGCACTGAATTATAAATTTGCATCTTTGTTCATCAGAGGAGCTATCCTTGGTCTGCTGTGGTTCCACCTGAGCAGCCCCACAGGCTCTCACTTCTGCCTTTATGCTCCACTGGCTGCCCAACTTAGCTTCCTGACCAGCCTGTTCACCTGTAGGTAATCAAACTTCTCCACACCAGCTTCTCCTATTCCCTCTCATCACAGACAGTGGGTCCAGCCATTTCAAGTATAAAGTTTTCTGTTTAGCTCAAAATATTTGTTGGACTCTCCATCCCATCCATTACATTAGACTTACGTAGAGTCTAATATATTTTAGATTTATAGCAGACTAATTATATATTAGATTTACAAAGAACATCCTGTGGGTGAGAAACTAATGATCAAAGTGAATGTGAATTTAGTAACCACACTAAGTGTGACTATATTTTACATTAGCCCATGTAGGCATCTTCAAAAACTAACAGACCATCCATGAGCAAGGTAGGTTAGTTGCTCAGTCTAAAGACAATGGAGAGTGTGCTCGTGGGTTTGCAGACTCCTCACCAAAGTTCTCGTTTCTTAAAGGAGGACCCCAGTGTCTTTGGGCCCAGTGGTTCAGGGCATTCTCTGGGTTCCTCCACTGAGAGGGCACAGTTTCCAGATCTAGGTCTCCAAGGCATCTGGTAATAATGTGGATGTGGCCCAGGCTGTCTGCTGGTGAGGAAGTTCTTATCAAATGTGGCCTTAATGGGATGACTAGTTGAAGTCAGAAGTTCTTTACCCCTTTTGAGTCATAGACAAATCCCTTGGAGTAAAATGAAAACCTTGGCGGTTTCCCCTCAAAAATACATTTTATAATTCAGAATTCAGGGGATTCCAGAGTCCTGGGGTTGGAACATAGAGATCAACGTGGTCTCCACGTGGTCATTCTTGAATTGAGAGATCTCAAAAGTCCTTCCAGTTCTAAGAGCCCATGTTATGATGTTCCCCAAGTTTGGCAGGCTTTGATGCCCTGGGAGAGGTGTTTTGGAGGTAAGAAAAAGTGTCTCCTTTTCCACCTCCAGCACCAAGTGTGGTCAACAGTGACTGTGAAGAGTGCCATAGCGCCACCTTGTGCTTCCCTCCCCAAATTGCACCTCCTCTGGAGCCCACACTCAGGCGGCTCACTGCCTACACACATTCCGCTCACCTGCCTTCCTGCCCCTCTCCCATTTGCTTACTCTGATCCAGCTAACCCAGGCTCTTTATATTCCTGAACCGACTGTCCCCTCTGCCTGGAAGTCACTTTTGAAGCCATGTACGCAGAGCAGTTTGTACAGTCATATTATGAGTCAAGAAAAAAACAAATTTTTATGAAGATGCTTTTATTTTCATTTAAACTAAGATTAAGAAAATATCACAGAAATGCATTAAATAATTTTTTAAATTTTGAGGCAGCTTTTGGGACATGTTGATGAAAAGTATAACAAGTACATTAGTCAGTTCTCATTAAGTTTTGCTGCAAGCAAAGATAGTCTTGGAATCTCAGTGGCACACAGCAATAAAAGTATGTCACTCAAATGACGTATTGCCATTGGTCGTCTGTGGCTCTGCTTCATTGCAGAATAGAGAACTAATGAATTGCCAGGAAGTCTTCTTACATTTCTCTCCTTAAAGAAGAAAGTGAAGAAGAAAAAGAAGAAAGGAAGAGGAAGAGGAAGAGGAGGAGGAGGAAATGATAGTAAAGGAAGATAGCAAAGAGCCCCTGCTTTCATAGCATTAAGGACCTTTGTAAGGACAAGAGAGCTAAAGGTGTCCAATGGAAGCCTCCTGCAGCTACAGAAATGTTAGGATCTCTGGCCTTCCCAGATCAGGACTGAAGCTGTCGCTGCTCTGAAGCAGGGCAGCCATTGGGGAGGACGCTCTCCTCTGGGCACTGAGCCATCCAATGAACACACACACACACACACACACACCCCCAAAGTCCCCCCAAACTTTGGAGGATTGCCCTATCCCAAAGCCTTCCTACTCCAAATGCTATAAGGAGTAAAAGGGTCTCTGGGTGCCATTTGAAGACATCAGACAAAGGCAAAGGAAAGGAGGAAAAGAATCTGGGCAGCAGAGGCCAGCAGGAAAGAGAGGACAGATGCTCATTGGCACACATGTGGGATGTAAGGCTCCCTATAAACCACTGACCCAGAGTTAACCCTAAACTTCTTTCACAGCTTCTCCCCGGAGCCCCTCCCACAGCAAAACACACAGTTGAATACCTACCTGGGAAACTGATGGGTGATTTGTTTCCTTCCCTTCAAAGACCTCGTTTCTCAGCCCCAGGAAAACAAATTTCCAAGTTGATTGGGAAAGGGGAGGGTGGGGTTCAGATATGGAAAGAATGAGGAGGGAACAGATGGTGCCTGCTAAGGCGACCAGATTTTTTCCCCCAGTTAATCTGGGAATGACCTAATTTACATAGTATTTGCATAAATTTCCATTTCAAATTAAAGCTGTCCTAACTTCAAGTACATGGGAGAAAATAAATGAGATCAAGCAGTCTACTGTAATTGAGCCGAAACTTCCCTGACGTGCAGGTCAGGCTTCTAAGCTTTGGCCTCAGAGTGAAGGAAGTGGGTCCACTGTCTCTTAGCACCAGGGAGGCTGCAGAAAATCCCTCTCTATTTCTCAAGTCAGAAAAATCTCCTGAAGGTCCTGGGCCAGAGTGGGGAGATGAGGAAATTCACCTCACATCTGCCCCCCTCCTCCTTCCCTTGTGGCGCCCCCTTAGGAAGAACCAAACAGGAAAGGAGCAGAAAAGGCAGGGACCATCTCCCAGAGCCAGAGGGGCATGACTAACACATCACAAATGGACTAAGAGAAAGGCTGAGCATCAGGTGCAGCCTCCTCCAGGCACAGCAGACTGGGCACTTGTGTGGAAGGTGCTTGGCGAGGACAAAGAGGATCACATGTTCAAGTCATGGGACATGGGGACACACATGTGTGATGTGGTGGGTATCTGCCTGGCTACTTAGCTCTCTATCCTTTCATTCTCACCTTCCACTGAATGCCAAATCCCAGTACACAGTCTCAATCATGCGAGTATACAGAAATACCACCACACCCTGGTTGTTACCACCAGCCTGGCTGACCAGTTCTGATCTAGTGATGTTCAGGAAGTGTGGAAATCCAGGATAGGTCAGTCATCATGTTCATGAACTGTCCAGCCTCTTTCTGTTTCTTGGACTGATTCAGATCTGAGGACACTGCAAAGGCAGTGATTCTTAGCCACATCAGATGGGGACAGAGCCAATGCTGGGTTGCATCGTGCCCAGTGTGGAGTCACCCAAGGAAATGCTGCTGCTGCCAGTCTATACCCCTGGGTGACTTTGCTTCTGTGCAAGTTGACCCATCCAGGTGGCTCAAGCCTGCCCCTCCTGTGTCCTCTGCCAAGATGTCCTCCTGAGTTCTGGCCTCCCTGTCTCCAGGGTCTGCATCTCCTCCCTTACCTGCTGATTCCTCTTCAGTTAGCATCCCTCTCAGTTTCCCACCCACTTCAGCCCAGACAGCCAGGTGAGGGAAGTCTTGTTCTCTCCTTCAGTGTTCTCCTGGAACAGTTTCTGCTGAGAGTCCTCAAGGCCTCTTGTCCCTACAGTTAGAGCTGTGAGGGCTTCCTGCTCCCCACCCACTCCCATACTCCCCTGGAAGAAGAGCCCAGGACTGCCTACTGCTTCACTGGGACAGGAGGGTATCTGAGAAGAGGAGGAGTAAAGGTAAAAAAGACCCTCAAATGAAAAAAGCTGTTCATTAATATTTCAAAATCTTACTTTGTCACTCGCCTACTGTGCTGGAAAACACTGACCCAGAATTCATGTAAGCATACAGAAAGAGAGAAAAAGGAAGTGAGAAGGTGTTACTAGCCCAACAAGGAGGGGAGAGAAGATCAAATGGAGAAGTCAGAGTCTAGTGCTGGGGAATTTTTCAAGGGCTACACCGTCTAAGCCCCGGCCCCACCCCTGTCCTGCCGAGGTCAGGCCACAAAACTGACTGACGTCCAGGCAGAGGTCTCTGGAAGGTGTTTGGCTGGCTGCTTGCTGGTTCCTGTATTCAGGTGAGTTCACCACACAACAGCCCAGCACGGATGCTCCTGTAGACCAGAGGGGAGACAGGAAAGCAGATGTTCTCCTTCAGCCAGCTCTTTAAAGACCCTCTACCAGCAAAACCATTTATTTTAGGGTCACCCCATCCCAACATAAGAAATACCACACTCTAAGCCAGGGGTCGACAAACTCCTTCTGTCTGGGGCCAGACAGTAAATATTTTAGGCTTTGAGGACCATATGGTCTCAAATGCAGCAACTCAACTGGGCCCTTGTAGCACAAAAGCAGCCACAGATAATATGCAAACGAACGAATGTGGCTGTGATCCAATATGTATAGACACAGAAATCTGAATTTCATATGATTTTCATGTGTTGTGAAATTATTCTTCTTTGAATTTTTTCTTTCATTTAGAACCATTCTTAGTTCATGGGCTGCAGAAAAACAGGCAGCAGGCTGGGCTTGGCTTTAAGCAAAGCCAAAAGCAGAAGGTTGAGTCTTCTTAAATGCAAATAAGAGCAGAAGAATCTGCTTTATAGAAGAATTTTCCTTGGTGGTCTAAACAGAGGGTTCTCTGAATGCAGTTAAAGAGAGATGTGACGGTAACTTCTTCCCACAGTGTTTCCTTTCTTTCTTTCTACGTGTTTTTGCCTTTAGTGTTTTTCTTTTTTCTTTTTCTTCTTCTTTTATTTTTGGTACCAGGGATTGAACTCAGGGGCACTCGACCACTGAGCCACATCCCCAGCCCTGTTTTGTGTTTTATGTAGAGACAGGGTCTCACTGAGTTGCTTAGCGCCTTGCCATTGCTGAGGCTGGCTTTGAACTCGCGATTCTCCTGTCTCAGCCTCCCTAAGTGCTGGGATTACAGGCGTGCACCACCACGCCCAGCTTAGTGTTTTTCGAAGTGACATTTGCACTTTATTATTGGACTGTAAAATTTATGAACATCATTTTGGATAGATCATAACAGAATAGAATAGATCAGAATAGGATTTCAGAGTCATTGCACGTTCATAAAGATTGGTGATGTCTCATAAAATTTTGCTAGGTGTGTGTATTTTTGTATGTACACACATATATCTGTGTATATGCTTATAATGTGGAACCTATTTTTTACAGTGGATCATAGCCAAAAAGTTTGAAAGGCACTGCTCTAATGAATTTTGGGAAAGGAGGGGTGGCTTTTCTGGTGTTCCTGTATTGTCCCCAGTCTTGTATTTCTCTCTTCACCCTTGTTCCCCCATAGGTTTCTTTGCTGTTCATTCTTTAGAACCACTGGTCGGATGTCCTCATAGTGATGCTGTCTGGCAGTTGGGGTACCAACGAGAAATGAAGATGGGCCCGACTACACCTCACCTTTAATTGCTATACTGCATACCCTTGTCTTATTGTTCACCCAGATCCTGTAGGTGCCAGGGTCCTAGTGTATAAGAGATGATCAGCCAAATATGTGTTGAATGAATGAAAAACCAAATTCCAGAAAGCAGGGCTGCAGGAAAAAAGGCCCTGAGATGGTAGGAAGCATCGCACAACTGTGGAACTGAAAGAAATTTAGTGAGAGACATCTTAATACTCATTCTTCCAACTACACAACAGGGCTGAAGCTTACACATAATGTTCATTAAGGGTTCCGTCCAGTTTTTAGAAAAAGCATTCTCCTCCCCTTTATTAGATGGCAAAGGAGCTTATTTTCCCAGGTACATGAGATAATGCAAATGTTTGGAAGGGCTCACTGGCCAAAGAGGAAAGGACATTTTTATTATAGAAAGGAAAGTACTAGTTATTCTGCAAGGCTGCTGGTTTCAGTAAGATATGGAACTGCTTTTCAGCAAGTCAGCAGAATGATCCATTTTCAAGAAATAAAGCAAGTAGCAGTGGACTGAGAACTGAGTCTCACATGGGTTAGGCTTGGGCTGATAGTCGGCTCATGAAAGCAGGAAATGAGAAGGACTGTTCCAGGGCACTGATATGCGCAGATCTGGCTCCTTTCCTTGCAGAAGTCCTCTTCCATGGAATGTGCTTCCGTGGCCCCAGAGCTGTTTCAAGACCCCTGCCATCCCCTTGGCCTTGTGCCTCTGGGTTTTATGGTGGCATAAAAGGTGCTATTCACAGTTACTAGCAGTTCACTGGCTCAGAGGTGATGGCTTCAGAAATGCTCTGACTCAGGTACTCTACCAGTGGGGTCCATGTTGGGTTTACTCCATTCATGAACTACAACTGAGAAAATTTCATAATATTACTTGACAAGTGTTAAGGAATAGACTTTGGTAGGGAGGTTCACAAGACCTAAGGAGAACAAGAAATAAAGCAAGCCTTTGTCTGCCATTCCATCTTCATTCCTAGGGTCAGGGAGAGCTGAGCTTACAGTATGGGTCTGGTCTCCAATGGCAGAACCTTTTCCCAGTCCAGGAGGGACAGACAGGCTACTTCACTACAGTCTCAGCAGATATTCAGGCATTGTCTGGGCTACTTTGAAGCTCCCAGGACGTGCACAGGGGATCAGGTGGGGTGGAAAAGAAACCCCAGAACAGCTCCTTCTGCTGGGAGGGGGCCTGGACCCACTGGCTCATCATCTAGGCAAAGCAGAGAACTCCCAGGGTCTCACTCAAAACCCCCTACCCTTTGCCCTACTGATGCAGGAGAACTACACAGCCCTCAGCACTGAGGTCTGTCTCTGACACAGCTTTCAGAGTAGTGAGTTCACCATTTGAGACCCGCCTTGTGCAAGGTCTCCAACTTGCTTAAGATTTTGAAGGGTCTGTTGTGTGGGTGCTAATTGCCTCCATCACTACTGTCTAACTCCAATCCACTGGAACTCCATGGGACTCCATACCACAAGACTACTGGTGACCTCCCAATGTGACCTTGGGGTAAAGCCTGAGAAAGAAAGAGGTGAGAGACACCGAGTTTTCCCCTTGCTCTCAGAGAGAGCGTTTTTGGTGCTGTGTTTTGTTCTGTGTTGTTTTATTATTTTATTTTAGTGAGACAAACATCTGGTACACAGATCTTCATACATTTTAAATGCATCTCTAACCCCCTCTGGGGACCGTAACCCCTCCTCTTTCTCTTCCTGCATGTTAATGAATATGAACTTAATGGACGCTAAATAAGTCAGCAAAGATGCTGTTTGTAGTGGGGCTGAGCAGATGTGTTTCTGAGGAAATGTGCATGCATGGCCCATGTCCCCTGAGAAGCACCTCCAAAAGTGCCCTCCCACCTTGAGGAACCTCAAGAGTAACCCCAGGCACAGCTGGCCTGGCATCATGCCCAGAGGAGAGCTCAGGGCAGCAGCCCTTTCAGGGAAGATTTTATACATAATGCCACCCAGGATCCCCTCAGGACCCAGCTCTTCATGATGTGTCCCCCTTCCTTATGAAGCAGCACCAGGGGTTGGGCTAAGGACAAGGAATAGTCAGCCTCTGACCTCGAGGCACATCTGCAAATCCAATGCTGGGGATATAGCCTGTGCGCCACCATTCTAATGGATTAAAACCAGAGAGAAGGATTTCAGTTTCCACCCTAGCCATGTTCCAGCACTTTGGCAGATTCTGGAGAAAACAAGACAAGCCAAGGAATGCTCAGCTGATCCCGTAGTGACTCATTCCCCGGGTTGCAGAATTCCCATCTGAGGTCTGAGATTCCCCACTGAGACTTGCAAAGGGCTCAGACTGGCTCCCTGGGGCAGCTGAAAGCTAGAGCAGCCACCCAGCCTAGCTTTATTCCCTCTCCTCAGTCCATGACTGATCCAGAAACAATGGGAACGTGAGCTGAGACACACACCAGCCTAAATCTGCCTGTTGGGCTTCCCAAGCAAGCTCAGTTCCCCTGCATGGGTACACTGTGTGAGGCAGAAGAACAAAGGTCCCAAATCCTGGCTCCGTACTGCTCCTCATTAGTGAGGTGACTTAGGTTTCTCTGGCTTTCCCCTACTTATCTGCAGAACAAGGGGGTGAAGCAGATGACCTCAACATTCTTCACAGAGTTTAAACTCCATGGGGAGTTTTCTCTCTCTAAACTCTGCCCAACCTACAGGATTATTTCGAGGATTAAACTAGACGAGGTCTGTGAACCCCTTGCAAACTGAAAAGTACAGTGCACATCAGCTCTCACAATGACAAGGAGACCATAAGCCCTGGATCTGCCTGGGCTGTCACCTCCCAGACACTGTTCTTAAGGGATTTGCCAGCTTCTTACATCACTGATTTAACAAAAGCCTGGCTGA
The DNA here is from genome assembly GCA_004024805.1 of Geosciurus inauris. NCBI lineage: Eukaryota > Metazoa > Chordata > Mammalia > Rodentia > Sciuridae > Geosciurus > Geosciurus inauris. Next base: position 1,898 of record PVHX01017149.1, on the reverse strand, counting down.
GCTTCGATTAGCTCTCCCTGAGCCTAGACTTGAGGACATGTCCTGTCCAGCCAGTTAACGTTTATAGATCAGGATATTTTTCCCCCATGCCCAACCCCTGTTCTGAAAGTACAGGGCCCAAGGACATCAAGGCACAACACACACTAAAAGAAAACTCCAAACTGGTCATTCCTGCCCGTCCATGCTCAGCACACTTTCCACTTGGTGAATGGCCCAGATCCAGACTTGCACATTCCAAGCCGGCTGTTGCCTTGGCTCTCTTTTCTGGAACCAGTGATGTTTGGCCTGAGGTACCTAGAGGCGGGGGGGAACAGAGCTGGAGGAGATTCACAGCTGTGATGTTTGTCACCCTCCCCTGGAAGGGCTCCAAAGCGCAGACAACTCCATGAGGTCTCTAGGAAAAGGTTTGATAGTTCCCCTGGGAAATCCCACCTAGCCAGAGAAAAAACAGTAGCTAGTGCTTAAGTGTTTACCATGTGCACAACCGCATTTAATATACACACAATGCAGAGTTATTGTCATCATCATCATCCCCATTTTACATGGGAGGAGACAGAAGCTCAAAGTATTAAATAACCAAGGTCACAAAGTTAATAATTAAAGAGTCAATATTTGAACTCAAGTACATTAGGGAATAGTAAAGTCCACACCCCTAACCACTAAGCCACGTCTTCTCCAGAGTCAGACCAAGTCACTTTGGTGTTATTTTATTTGTGTGTTAGTTAGATTAGATACCATTTCTTGTTTGAGACACCACTTTAATAGAAAAAGTCAAACAGTTCACCAGAACCTGGTGGATTAAATAAATTAGCCCAAAGACCCTACCACTTTGGAGAAATGAACTATCAAGTTTTCAGAAGTTATAGCTCCAAGATTCCAGGAGCCTTTACATAGAAAAATGGATTAAACTTTAGGATAGCACTCTGGGCCATGGCAGCAGCCGGCCCAGGGAAGATGTGGCTGCCTCAGTTATTCTGACCCAACTAGAACATTCAAGGGGGACTTTCAGTATAACCCACCCTCCTCAGCAGATTTCCTCCCTCTGGTGGTTAGGGATTTTATTTTATTAAGAAAGGAGGTGTCCTGGTGTCTTTCACCTCCCTAGATCATGCAGTTAGCTAACAGCAGAGCTTCCAACACTTCCGCAGGAGCTGGTGTGAGAAAGGCCTCCCAGGTAGTCTCCTGGTTGTTTTGAAAGTACTTTGATTTGAAGTTAGAAATCCTGGAGTCAGGTTAGAGGACTGAGACAACAGTGTGGAATAAAGTAGAAACAAACTAGAGGGCCACACATCCAATATCCACAGCCCTGCTCCCAGTTATAGGGGAAAGTTACAGGGCACACATGCCCTTGTCCAGCTTGGAGAAAGGAGGTGAGAATGCTAACTCTCAACTCTTTGCTCAACGCTCAACCCGTCTAAAGACCACTTGTCTCACAGCGAGGGTGGTAAATGTGTGCTCCAAGTCAGGGAAAAGAGTATTCAGTGCTTAGACAGTTCCTCTCCCCTCACAGTCCCTCAGAAATCCTAAACCAAGTCAGCCCTTTGGCTGAAAAATTGATAAAAATTGATAACATTCTCAGAGACAGCCAACAAGTATGATTCAGGAAGAATACAGTGTTGAAGGTGAAGCCAGGCTTGACATTTATCATCTTCCCCACCCCACCATCATCATGATTTTATGCTATTATTTATAAATTAGGAGGATATACCAGATGCATCAATCATGGAAGGTATCATATTTGTCATTTCTGGCTAAGAAAAACTGCCCTCGTTATAGCCCCCAATTACAGAAGTGTCCCCAAGCTGTTCCTTATTTGGCAATTGCTGTGTTTTTACCATATGACCCACACCCCATCTTGGCCATGTAAGGATGGATAGGAGTGGCCGTCTCACCCAGGA